>BLKR01009543.1:0-107416 GCA_011170035.1 Teleogryllus occipitalis
CAATATGATTTAAATTTAAAGTACTATTTTTTATTGATCACAATGTAGTTTGACGTAACTCAAAATTTGTTTATTAAAATAAAAATGTGTTTTTGGCATTTTGGGTCGATTGTCCGACTTTGCCGGCTTGCTATTGGCGTATCCCATGCTTACCTGAGCTTATCTTTGTCACACAACTAACAGAAACTCAGACGATTTTCAAGGAAAGTTACAAGTCTATTTTTGCCCTGACAGTGAGGAAAAATAAAAATAATCTGACTCAAATTAACAACACTCTACTAAATTGAAATCATAATAAGATGTTTGAAATGAAAATACACTTTTCTATTGAAATCAATGTGACTGAAAATTAAAATCCTTTTTTCAATTTAAATCAAAATGTATTTATTAAAGTAAAAGTGAGTGTAAAAATGTATCATTTTGGGGCGATTGTCCGATTTTGTCGGCTAACTATCGGTGTCTCCCATGCCTGGGCCTTGTTTAATTCCCAATCTTGTGTGTAAGAGAGACATATGGCGAACATACCGTATTCCCTTGACAGTAACTCGCAAACTACGCCTTCCTTTAGCTTTTATTCTTTACAGATCTCCTGAACCTGAGACAATTTTAAAGAAAAACTTACAACTCTATTTTTGCCTCGATCGGGAAGAAAAACAAAAATAATCTGATTTACATTGAAAATGCTATTGTATTTTTATTGATCTCAATGCAATTTGACGTAAATCAAAATGTGATTATTAAAATAAAAATGTGTTTTTGGCTTTTTGTGTCAATTGTCCGAGTTTGCCGGCTAGCTATTGGCGTCCCCATACATGGGCTTAATATAATTGCCACGCTAGGAGAGAAAGAGAGACATGCGACGAACGTGTATTCCCTTCACCGTAATTGGCGCACTTCGCCTGCCTGAGATTTTCTTCGTCTCGTAGCTACGGAAACTGAGACGATTTCAAAGGAGAGCTACAGCTATTTCCGCCCCGACCGGGAAGAAAAATAAAAATAACCTATTTTAAATTTAAAATGCTATTTTCATTGATGTCCAAATAATCTCATGCAGTAAGTTAAAATATGTTTTTGTATACCAGCATTATAAACAATCTCTTTCGTTGCAAGAAATCGCTCATAAAAGGGCATTTTTCGGCACAAATGATGACGTATTAGATTTTAAGGCACGAATGACTGCGTCATCACACGTTCATTTAATCGCAGCGAGAGAATCGTGGGGCGGTAGCGGTGAACGGAACAGCCGACCACCATTTTCTCACACAGAGTAAAAAATATGCACGCGAGACATCACAAGAAAAAGTTGTCGCAAAATTAAGTTTGATTCTCTTATAAATTTATAATGCTGTTGTACAAAAAACAGCGTATGCAGCTCATTTATAACGTTGCTTTATTGCATTCGTACAAATTTGAAAACTCAGTCCTAACGTCTCTCCTTTTCAAAACATGCACTCATGCAATAAAGCTTAACATTATAAACTAATTGCATAAACTACTATTATTGAAATAAAAATAATCTGATTTAAATCTGATTGATTGTCAGTGATTCCGGGCGCGTTAACTACTGAGGTCATTGGTCCCGTAAGTGTAGTGCATGTTTTTTCATCGGGAGATGGCGGTGATCTTCGCCCATTGGATGGCGAGTACCGGCACCGACCTACCGTCGACTAGCGGGGTTTTCCCTAAAGCAGGTATCTCCCACCAGCGGGACGCCGCCCCAGCCGCGACAAGTCCTAAGTCCTCGACCGGCATGTGTGGCAGTGTAGTGCATGTTAGTGTAGGTGTGTGTGAGGGGTGAGGATAGGACAAGGAAGATGAAGGAAACATCGCGTACTGTCCGTACTGCTCTGGCATTCACCTGGCATTGATGGGAGAAACGACGGAAAACTACCGATCAGAGCAGCCGGCTGCTGGAATTCTCCTCCAGAAAGCGACTGAATTCGACCCAGCCGAAAAACTAGTGTCGAAATTCCTGCCACCGTCGGTACTCGAACCTAGGACCTCCCGGTCAGAGGCACTCCAGAGACATCCTTTCATGCACTGAACCACCGCTCCCGGTTTGATTTAAAAAGAAAATGCGACTTATCTTTAAGAAGAAATGCTGCTTTCGTGTCGTACCTGTGCCCCTTGGGGTCGGCGCCCAGCGAGTACAGCACCACCTCCTCGTCGTCGTCGGCCGCGTCGTCGGCCACGAAGACGGCGGCGCTGCCCGGGCTGAGGCCGGCGCGCCCGAACAGCGGCTGCGGCCGCTCCTTCTCGTCGCCCCGCCCGCCCTCGTCCGACGAGGACGACGACGACGACGGCGGCGACATGGGCAGCAGCTCCACGTCCGAGTCGGGGTCCAGGCGGTGGATGCCCGACGGCCCCGGCCCCGTCGCAGACAACAGGTCCGGCCCCGCCCCCTTCCGCGCCGCCAGCCCCACCGGCTCAGGCTCCCCCTGCGAACGCGGGGGCTGTGCTTGCTTGCTTCCTCCCTTCCTTGATTGAGATTCCGGGCGCGTCAACTACTATGGTGGTTAGTCCCATAAGTGTAGTGCGTGTTTTGCTTGGGAGGTGGCGGTAGTCTTCCCCCGCTGGATGGCCAGATCCGGCGCCAACCTACCGTCGGCTAACGGGGTTTCCCCGACCAGGTATCTCCCACGAGCGCGGTACCGCCCCAGCTGGGACAAGTTTTAAGTCCCCGACCGGTCTCCCGGTATGTGCGGTAGTGTAGTGCATGTTAGTGTAGGTGTGTGTGTAAGGGGTGAGGATAGGACAGGGAAGATCGCGCGCGGTTCGTGACCCGTTTGTTAGGGTACTGCTCTGGCATTCGCCTGGTGTTGATCGGAGAACCCACGGAAAACTACCGATCAGAGCAGCCGTCCGCTAGAATTCTCCTCCAGACAGCAACTGAATTCGACCTTGTGTCGAAAATCCTGCCACCGTCGGGCCTCGAACCGAGGTCCTCCCGATCAGAGGCTCTGCAGTGACATCAGTTGGTGCACTGAGCCACCGCTCCCGGTGCGGTGTCTTTGGGCTGAAGAGGATCCAATAGGCGTAGGTGGCTCATGGCAGCACCTCAGTGGCTCTGACCAAGAAGTCCTAGGTTTCGAGTACCAACGGTGGCAGGATTTCCGACACAAACTTGTGGTTTTCTAATATGGCACCTGAAGGTAGTATCTTCAAGATGAAATGTGGCACGGCTTTTCGCGTGTTCCTAGGTCATGCCGCTAGAGTCGCTTGATCTGCAGCCTTGCTTGATGCGGTCGCGACTATGGAACACCTTGGGGCAGGAGCGAGAAAGACACATAAAGTCGTTCCATATTCCATCTTGAAGATAATACCCCCCGCTGCCAGGTTACGAAAACTCAAGTATAGCTAGATATCTAGGTCGAATTCAGACGGGAGGTGAATTCTATCGGCGGATACTCCGATCGGTAGTTTTCCGAGGTTTCTCCGATTAACACCAGGCGAATGCCGGGGCAGTACCCTACCAACGGTTCATGGACCGCGCGCGATCTTTCTGTTTCCGTCCTTGTCTTGTCCTAAACTACCACGTATGTCGGGAGACCAGTCGAGAACCTACTCAATATCCGTGGATATTGGGCACTGCCTTGACGAAGCGAAAAGCCTAACCAGGGTCACCTGGACTTAGCCCCGTGCGGTTCGAAGCCCCAAACACGACTCCTCAACGTACCCATGTTAGCGCTATCGATGTGATTTTCGCCGGAAATGTGAGCAACTTGACGGTTTAATTTCAAAGGATCCCACCGGGGTCCCGCTATTGCTCCTGTGAGGGGTCAATTCATTGATCACTCAGTCATTGCAGGGGCGCGTGAGGAAAGCACTACATCCCGATCTGAGGTCACCAGCCGTCACTGGTTAACGACATACCAACAAAACGTGAACCTACTTGTTTGGAATCCCATAAACGTACTCGTATATTTATTACTCTTGTAGGGATTCCAGAATAGCCTGTCGCTTGAGTGATTGGCTGATTGATGTTTCCGGGCACGTCAACTGCTATGGTCATTAGTTCGTTGGTATAAGTCATGTAATGTCCGAGAGGTGGCAAAGATTCCTTCTCCATGTGAGATTCGGCTCCGACCTTCTCATAGACTTTGACAGGTTTCCGCCCTCCAGGAATCTCCGCCAGCAGGGTACCGTCCCACTCACGACAAATTCTAAGCTCACGACTGGTTTCCTGTCGTGTGTGGTAGTATAGTACATGTAAATGTGTGTCCGTGTGTAAGGGAAGGGAATAGAACGAAGAAGAAGGAAAGATCGCGCGGTGGCCGTGACCCGGTTGTTAGAGTACTGCTCCGGCGTCCGCCTGGTATTGATCAAAGAAACCACGGAAAACTACCGATCAGATCGGTCGGTCGCTAGAATTATTCTTCAGATAGCGACTGATTTTCATCTAGATATCGAGCTGCGAGTAGTTTCGAAAATTTGCCGCCGTCGGGACTCGAACCCTAGGACCTCCTGGTCAGAGTCGCTGCAGTGGCATCAGTTGTTCTGTGTCAAATGAGCCGGTTCCAAGGAAGGTCCAAGTAGGAACCGCTTCGAAACCTACTTCGAACTTTACCCGTATTAAGTGGTCATTAGCCAACATGCGATTGTTAAGGTATGTGAATTAGGTTCCGGTAATGAGGAATTACGAATATTACGTGATAAACAAAAATCAACTATTGGCGAGAATTTTGTAAAGCTAGCTGTAGTTTCAAGTTACACTGTGCCAATTGAAAATTTATATATACACGATACCACTTTACTAAGCCTAGCACACTATACATCTCAATTGACGCTTTGCTAGATATACTGAGCAATTTATGTCAAAAGAACCCTGAGTCAGTGGAAATCATTATTTCCTACGCATGTTCATCCCCAAATACTTTCCGCGATCACAAAAGACACCTCACACTAGAACTATTGCGTTCCTTTCGCCGGTGTTCAGTAGCTAATGAAAATATTGTTAATTTACGAATTAGCAATATTTGTGACATATGTCGTAACATGTAAATCAAGAAAGCATTAGTTGAAGATAATTGCGTGAAATAATCGCCCTCATGGAAAGTTTACTTTTTCATGAAGCTCAAGTTACTATCTACAATATTAACACAGTTATCAAAGACATTTGTTTGCTGGGATGAGAATAACATCAGAACCGTCTATGAACACTACTAGAAGCTTGTTGTCACTGGTCTGTTCGAAGCGGATGGTTTTGTCTGAAAGTCTGTAAATAAAGGACACCAGAGAGAGAGAGCTGTGACTACGTGTCTTTTCTATTTTATTTGCTGCAGCTACAGTTACTCAGTCCAGTTTGATATTTGTTACAGTTACTCAAACCAAAGAGGTTGGTAAGTCCGAAATTTCCTCCCACAGCCCGGCCAACCTAATCTACGTTTAGTTGTGAGAACTAGGATTGTTTTAGAAGAAACTTGAAGTACTGCAGGGAGTATTTAAAAAAACTTACTCAAATGCGTTGTTTTTAAACGTTTTTATCGATTGTTAATAACCATTAATAAACGTTTATCGTAGGAATGCGATATTGCCAACAAAACTGTTTTTAAAACGAAATTACGAGGGTCGGTCAGAAAGTAATGCCTCTCATTGTTTTTTTTCCAGAAATATTTATTGGAAGAACCTGAAATTCGCACACGATATTAATACATGGTTATTCTACTGGCTGTATTTTTCCACACAAATTCTGTCGACTTGTATAGCCCTACGTCAGCGTGAAACATGAGGGTACATGCCTGGCCCGCACCAAATCTTTTCCTGACGGCGTTGCCTTTTCTACACTCCTGGTCATCTTCAACTTTTCCTCCACGAATAGTGTTTCTCATTAGCACAAAGGGATGGAAATCGGAGAGAACTAAATACGGACTGAATGGCGGATGGGGAAGCACAGTCCAACCCATTTGCGTCGGAGCTTCTCTTGTTGCCGCACTTGTGTGTAGACATGCGTTATCGTGCACGAGGAAGTTTTGAACACAATTCTTTTGTAATTGAACTCGCGGAAAATGCTTCTTTAGGGTATTCGGAATGTTGATGTAAGAATTAGAATTGATGGTACTGCCTTTGGGCATACAATCAACATGAATGATATCATCAATATCCCAAGATATAGTGATCAACATGTCAGGACTCGTCGCTGTGGCGGGATGTCCGGCGCGCGGCAAATCATGGAGATCGCATTCTTCACTTTCCGATGCTCTAACTCGTTTATTCAAACTCCTGGCCACAGCAGAGGTGCCATACACAGCATACAAGCGTGTGTGAATGCTCACTTCTCCGCAATGAGGAAGTCAATCACAGCCCGCTGTTTGTGAAGTACGTCGACTACAGTCGCGTACAATGTAACAGTTCATTAAGGAACTGCCATCTGTAGGAGAGACTTGAAACTTCGTACGTTAACGCTGGAAACATGAAAATTTGAAGGGTTAACAACTACAACTGTCTACCATTTTTATTGCATGAAGGAAAAAATGTGGGGCATTACTTTCTGACCGACCCTCGTATATTCTTCACTCCGGGGATTTAATTCGAAGATGGTCGCATTTTATTCGTAATAGGGATTTAACTGACAAAAACCCGGCCAGGATCAAGACAATTAACAAAACTTTTGTTATCTGATTCAATAATTAAAAAATTATATAAACTTAATTTATCGTCGAAAACTCGATTTTATTTATTTTTCGTTCTTGGTTACTTTGGTCTGAATAATGTTCAGTCTATGGATATCTGGAAATTATTATAGGTTTTTATTATGACGATACTTTTTTAATTAAAAATAAAATATCAATTACGAAAAAAAATCGAACACAAAAACATCGATGTGAAATACATCGATGATTTTATAAAAACACCCAATGTTTGGAAACATCTACATCGATGTCTCATTCCTAGGATATAGATGGTGCCGTTTTGTTCGCTTTTGATCACAATTTTCTGTCAAAAAATAACTAGTTAAAATAAGTAACCAGGTAAAATAAAATTGTAGAAATATTCATAACAATCAAAAAGCGATTATGTAGTTTGAAATTTATCAATTCCTTTTGGTCAATGTCATAAAATTTCAACTTAGAAGGTTTTCACTTTCTCGTATGCGTAGTATACAGGAAGTTATATAAAACAGCAAAATATAAACAGTCGAACCTTGATATCTTGAAGCGTTTCAGGAGTGAAATATTTCAACTTATCAAAAATTCGAGATATCAAATCAATGCTTTAAAATTTATGAACTTTTTTAATTGGCACGGTTAAATACTTTCGTTAAATCACACAATTGATGTTCATTAGATATGGTATAATAAGCATTTATTCTCAGATACAAAATGTGAAACGAATCATAAAGATAATAAATGATTATAAAAATAAATTTACTGTACAAAAAAGTCAGTAATTTTTTTCTGTTTCTTATATTGCATAAACCTTTGTTTCACAGAGTTTTTTTAGTAAATTCACTGCACCAAAATTGTTCACGAACTGAAATTTGACACTAAACATACCACCGTAAAGTGAATTATTTCTTCAGAGCCTGTGGGGGATAAGGTGGTTTAGACCCATGTGCTTCTCTTATTTCTTGTTCCTCTGGTGAGTCCTCTTATTCTTCAGTCATCATGGAATCTAAAATTTCTTTGTAGGATGGTCAGTGTTCCTGGGATAGTACTCGGAGGATTTGGATTTCGAGACGTGAAAATAACATTTTTTTGTTTCTTCGAGCTAAAAGTACGATTTTCACTCAGGGGAAGAAGACATTCTTTGGAGTTGTCGAGAAATTCGTGGTATCAAATTTCGAGTTAACGACCCAGTCTTACATGTAAAATCCGAGTAATGTGGTTGGGGAGGAAAAATTGCTTCGACGTATCAAAAATTCGAGTTATAGACGTTCGACTTATCGAGAATTGACTGTATCTCGAGATTTTGTTAAAATCCGTTAAAAATATTCTGTTAGAAATTCACGTTCTGGGTGTCAAGGGCAGCAAAAAAGGTTATTTTAGAAATATCTTACTGTGATTGTCAGTTCTGCGTCTAATTACAACAATAGCGTCTAATCCCACCATAGGATTTTCCCGTGAATGAAGAGGGACTTCAAGCGCAGAGTAGCTTACAGTAATCGCGACTAGCCTAGCAAACTTTCTGCCCATGCGCAGTTCGAGTTGCGCGTGCGCAGATGGTCAAATGGTAGATGGCCCGAGTTACTACTGTTGATTACTGTACGTTACGCTGTGCCTTAAGTCTCTTTAATATTTCTCTATCTATATGGTTCAGTTCGAGAAAAATAATGTCAAACTTTTTTTAACTTGCCTATACTTCGCGAAAAATTACACAACTACTCATATCTTCGAAAAATTGAATGAACTGATGTGAAGATGTCTTTTTGGAACAGATTTTATTAAGGGAAAATATCAATCGTCAATATTATATTTGTAGGAAGGCGCCCCTCCCCAAAAAATTGCACTTTTGCAATTTTTAAAAAAAATTGGGATTTCAACGAATATGAGACCTGTCTTAAGCGTCTTTACGTTTTTCGAGGACAAGGTTTAATAAAATTTGGAGTATTTTTGAGACAATTTTGATAATGTTTTCAGGCTTTATATAAAGAACCCTAGAAAATCAAAATATCCGTTTGAAACTTCCAAAGTCTCGAGATCAGATCGATCGGGGAATATCAATTTCGGAAAAAATCACCTGAACAGTGTAGGTGCTAGCGTTAACTACAGATGGACAAACAGACGTTTTGCCGTCAAACGATTTTTCGATAACAAGGACCCTCAAAACATGGATTCTGGCTACACCATGTGTTAGAGGATTTTTTAGCAACTGGATTTATTACCCCAAATTTAGCAACTGTATTTATCCACTTTTTCGTTACCAGTGCACTGAAATTAGAGTTTTCTGCAAAATATTTGCCGTGACGGGGTTTTCCCTAACCGGGTATCTCCCATTATCGGGGCACCGCTTCGGCCGCGACAACTTCCAACCTGGCGACTTGTCTCCCTACATGTGTGGTAGTGCATGTAAGTGGTATATGTGAGGGATGAGGATAGGACAAGGAAGAGGAAGGAAAGATTGCGCGCGGTCCGTGACCTGTTTGTTAGGGTACTGCTCCGGCATTCGCCTGGTGATGATCGGAGACGGATACGGACAACCAGCGATCAGAGCCGAAGAGCGACTGGCCTTCCGCTCTGTGGTAATTAACAGTTATAACTGCTTATGTAAGGAAAGAGAAGGAAACAAAGAAGAGGACGGAAAGATCGCGCATGGTCCATTTTTTAAGGAGTTGCTCCTGGATTCCTGTGTTATTTATTGTAGAAACCCCAGAAGCATATTGAGCAGAACAAATAGCGCCTAGAATTCTCCTTCAGACCGCAGCTGAATTTTACCGAGATATCTAGCTTGTGTTCGCAATTTTACATCATGAGGTCTCAAATTCTAGGAGCTCCACGTGAAAGATGCGCAAAGGCAACAGGAACTTAGACATTATGTTTTCCTTTGCAGTGGAAGTGCATTCCAAAACTCAATTCTCAAATTTGTGGCTTGTAAAAACTCACAAGCAAAATGGCACCTCTCGTAAATTCAATTGCAAAACAGATCATCTCCGTAATTACGTTAAGTTGTACGTGTGTAAGTTTGTTCGTCCCTAGATGGCATTTTTGTGACAGGCCTGTTCTCTATCTCGTCGTGAAGTTATAGTGGCTTTAAGTACTTCATTTACCAAACTATACTTTAACTAGATTCTATTAACCGAATGAAACATTTTGGTAGTTCATTAACATTCATTGAAACACTGGTTTGGATGGTTCAGAACAACAAATGGGGACGTTTCAGTGCCTCTGTCAGCGAATTTCCTAGGATTTGAGTCAAGATGGAGGCAGAATTTTTGCGGTCTGGAGAAGAATTTTAGCAGTCGGCTGCTCTGTTCGCTAGTTTTACGCGATTTTTTCGAACAACACCAGGCGAATGTCGTAGTAGTAACCTAACAAACAGGCTACGGACCGTGCGTTTACTTTCCTGCCTCTTCCTTGTCTTATCCTCACCTCTTACACACAGTTACACTAACATGCACTACATTACATCACACGTGCCGGGAGACCAGTCGAGAGCTTAGAGCTTGCCCTGTCTACTAGGGCGTTGTCCCGCTGATGGAAGATTGTTGATTGGGGAAATCTCCGCTAGCCGATGAGTACAACGCCGCCGGATCTCACCATCACACAGGGGGAAGTTTACTACTAAGGAAAAAAACTTACACTACACATTCGGGCAAATGATAATGGACGTTGGTGCTGTCGAAAACAACACAATAGCTAGCACGAAATTTCGTGTAAACTTGAGGTGTGTTTCTCTCTCTCTCTCACTTCTCTATCTCTCCCACTTTCGCTTTCACTCTCTTTCGCTCTCTCTTTCGCTCTCTCTTTCGCTCGTTCGCTCTCTTTCACTCGCTCGCTCTCTTTCACTCTCTCTTTCGCCCTCTCTCTCCCGCACTCTCTCTTTCGCTCTCTTTCCTTCGCTCTCTCATTCTTTCGTTCTCTCTTTCGCTTTCTCTCTCTCTCACTGCCGCCGAGCCACGCGTGGCGCGCGCCTCACCTGCAGCAGGCCGTAGCCCTGCGTGGACGGTCGGGCGTGCGCGGGCGCGTGGGCGGGTCGGGTGGTGCGCGGCGGGCCGAGGGCGGCGGCCGCGAGGAAGCCCGCGGTGGCGGCGAAGGCGGCCTGCGCCAGCTGCGCGCGCCACGCCCCCCACCGCTCCAGCGCCGAGTAGAGCGCCAGCGGCGCGAAGACGGCGGCTATGGCCTGCGCCACGCGCACCAGCGCCTGCGCGCGCAGCAGCCGCGCGCGGAAGTAGCGGCGCAGCAGGCAGTCGGGCGGCGACAGCGCCACGCAGCACCCGCTCCCTGCAACGGCGCCTCTCGTGTCGCTCCACTCCCCGTTAGCCATTCCATTTCTACTCTTTCTCTCTCTTTCTCTAAAACTCACTTAATTCCTTCTTTTCCCCTTTTCTCCCTCATTCTCTACATGTCTCTTCATATTTTCTCTCCCCCCCTGCTACCTCTCCTCTCTCTATCTGATATTCCATTTAATCTCTTCCCCGTTTCTCCTGATCCGTCACTTCTCCTTTCTTTGTATCTATCTATCCTCTGTCTTCATCTTTCATCCTCTCCCCCTCTCTCTTTTCTCTTCGAACCCCCCTCTCTCTTTTTCTTCTCTCCTCTCTCTCTCTCTCCCTCTTCCCCTTCCTTTCCATGGCCTTTCTCACTTTTCCACTTTCTGTACCCTACGCTCTCGTCCCTTCCTCGTCAATTTTTTCCTCTAACACTTTACTTCTCTCTTTTTTGTTTCTTATCTCCCTTCTTCTCTTTACATCATAATTTCTCTCTTTTCATAAATTTCTCCTTCACTCTCTTCCCCTCTTTTCTTTCTTCCTCTTAGTCCTATTGTATATTCCCCTATTCTACTCCGCTCTGCCTGCTATTTTTTCTTTACCCTCTTTATTTTTTCCACCTCTCTATTTCTCTTTATTTCTCTCCCTCCCATCTTCCCTGCTTTCATGTGACACTTGTAATTACTTGGTAGTCATCTCATCTTGCACAGATGTTTATTATGTAAGGCGGAGGGGTGAAAATGTGTACTTGGGGTAAATAAATACTCATTAAAAAAAATTGAGAATATAATACCTTGCGCTCCCTAGTGATTGTGAATTGTACCAACGTGAAGAAAGATTGGAAGCAAAAAATGAGTTGACTGCCGCCCTCCCACCAAAAATATCAGAAAAAAATCTATACGGTCTTCTTCGTCTTGAACTGCTCTTGAAAGAAATATAGGAATCCCAAGCACAGTACACATTTGCCCTACAGTCTGGAGTAAATGTGTACATCGGAGGTTGTTTAATATATCATTGATAAAACCATGAAAAAATCATTTTTTTAACGTCCGGCGGGTGATTTACAATCTAGAATAACAATTCCAAATGATAAAATTTAAAAAAATTCGTTAATTTAGATCCAGTAGAAACCGACAAAGTTGAATTTTGCTGAAAATGATACGCAATTAACCTACTCCACCCTACTCGAAATCTGTTTCACGGCGTCAAAGCGTGTACCTGCGAAACACGAGTTGTTTCCGAATCACAGGCAAAAGTCACATATTTAACTTCTTTGTGTGAAATTTCCCATCACATCTGCCAATAAAATGGTAATCATCTTCGACCCCCTACATGGTATAGAAGTTTGTAACATTTATTCTGAGACGTATAGATAGATCCTACGACCCCCTACATGCCATAGAAGTTTGTAATATTTATTCTGAGACGTATAGATAGATACTATGACCCCCTATATTCCATAGAAGTGTGTAACATTTATTCTGAGACGTGTAGGGATATCCTACGACCCCCTACATGCCATAAAAGTTTGTAACATTTATTCATAGATGTATAAAGAGATCCTACGACCTCCTACATGCCATAGAAGTTTGTAACATTTATTCTGATACGTATAGATAGATTCTACGACCCCCTAAATGCCATAGAAGTTTGTAACATTTATTCTGAGACTTATAGATAGATCCTACGACCCCCTACATGCTATAGAAGTCTGCAACATTTATTCTGAGACGTCTAGATAGATCCAATCGATGTAGTAAGAATCCGAGCCAGTGGGTCGGGAGTGGCTTACCTGCGAGCAGCGCGGCGACGCCGACGAGCGCCGAGTGCACGGAGGAGTTGGTGGCGGCGAGCAGCGCGGAGGCGGCGTGCGCGCTGGCGGCCAGCGCCACCCCCGCGGCGCACGCGGTCCTGGCGCCCCGCGCGCCCGCCACCACGCGGCCCCACGGCGCTGCCACACACACACACACACGTTACACACTCTCCTACACTACAAGGGGAAATTAAGCTTATGAGGAGGGGCCGGATTTTAATAAAATGTCATTTTTTTCTTTTCACTTTAAAACAATGCCGTTTAGTATAGAAATGCATTTTATGTTATGACAAGAGGAAATGACCCATTTTATAGGTCATTGTTTTGCATTTTTTGTCAATTTCGACCGGTAGCGATAGCTCAGTGCATCAACTGATGTTACTGCAGCGCCTCTAACCGGGAGGTCCTAGGTTCGAGTCCTGACGGCGGCAGGATTTTCGACACTAGCTTTCCAGCTAGGTCGAATTCAGCTGCTGTCTGGAGGAGAATTCTAGCGGCCGGCTGCTCTCATCGGTAGTTTTCCGTGGTTTCTCCGATCAACACCAGGCGAATGCCGGAGCAGTACCCTACTAAACGGGCCACGGACCGCGCGCGATCTGTCCTTCCCCTTCCTTGTCCTATCCTCTCCCCTTACACACTCACTTACACTAACATGCACTACACTACCACATATTCCGGGAGACCGGTCGTGAGTTTAGAGCTTGTCCCGGCTGGGGTTGTGCTCCGTGGTGGGAGAGTCCTGGTTTAGGGGGAAACCCCACTAGCTGACGGTAGATCGGTGCCGGATCTCGCCATCCAGCGAGGGGAAAATCACCGCCAACTCCCGAGGAATACATGCATTACACTAACGGGACTAATGACCGAAGCAGTTGACGCGCCCGGAAACACGAAAAAATCAATCAATCCTCAATTTCGACTTAAGTCATTTTTTTACCTTTTCCCGTCATTTTTGCTCATTTCATCGATTTTAAAGTCATGTTTAATGGTACTTGCTTCAAATAGTATTTATGAGATGCAACAAATGTTCTTCACAGAATTACTCAGTGGTTTATTCGATTTGTTCGGTCAGAAATTGTTTTGAAAGCCTTTGTAAGTGTATAATTTTTGTGACGTATATCACATTTGCCGGTTACCATTACCATGCGCCATTGCCGGTTCGGCCGATTTTTGGAGAACTAAAGGCAGAGATTTCCTGATAAAGATCAGTCCAAACCGAAATCTGTTCACTCTAACTGTGTGTCTAACTGTGTGCAATCTGAGTTCACTCTAACGAATGGAAGAAGCCTCGAATACATCAGTAACGTATCCAGCAACTTGAGTTGTTCATCGAACTGGTTTTGATAAGATTTTTTACATAATGTTTGTTTGGTTTTAGGGCATTTTTAAAAGCATTTTGAGAGCATTTGATTGATCATTTTTGGCGATGTTTTAGGTCATCAAAATCCGCCCCCTACTTATGAGCTTGTATGCCTGTGTGAATGAATGTGTTTGTAAATAAAGATTGAGAATGAATGAGAGTGAGAATGACTAAAAGAAAATTAAAGAAGAAAGGACAATTTAAAGAACTCTCAAGAAACAATTCAACTGAAATACCTAATGTATTAACTAGACAACGCCCAAAGCGGCAATGTTATTAATTTTAAGTTAGCTATAATTAGTTTAAGTTAAAATACCTCACCAAGCCTCAAAAGCCTAATCGGCTGAAGCGATTAAATGTACCCCATCACTGAATAAATTTCCGCCTCTCCAGGGCTACTGGGGAGGAGAAAATAAAAAAATGCTTATGAAGAAAGAGGAGACTTGGAACAACTTAGTACTTACATAACAATTTTCTTATTCCGATGTTCTTTTTTGATTAGGGACTATCAGGTAATGGAAGCGATAGTTATTTAATCGTAAAGTTATTTAGTCAGATTTAAATATTTATTGGAAAACGACGTTTCGAAGAAAGTAGTTCATCACCAGGCTGTAATACATTTAATTGTACATAATTAAAACTGTCAAAGTCAATGATAACTTTTATTCCATTTAAAAATTAAATCGTGAAAATCATCGAACATAACTGTAAAATATAAAATGGGTTGAAGGAATTAAAAGGAAAACATGTATCTTAGAAAGAACTTACATATTCATAAAATTTAATGTTTTTACTGTTTAGGGTTTTCAATATTATGAAATTTATAATTCAATTTCACACTTTTAATTAGTGCAAAGAAGTGCATTAAATGAAGTAGGCAGACCAGCTCTGAGAAAGACACGATGATCGAAACGTCGGCATCACTGGCTTCAACGCGGCGTCACCCGGACAGAGCATTCGAGATGAATTACAAGCCTGAAGATGAATCAGGAAGATTACAATCAATTACAATGTATTACAGCCTGAAAATGGACAATTTTCTTCGAAACATTTTCTAATAAATAGTTTAAACTGACAGAATAACTTCTTTCGTTGCCCAATTTTCCATAATTAAAGGAGAACGCCAGAATAAATATATCGAATTGGTCAATCACATAATGGCATCATTTATTTACGTAACTATTAGAGAGTATGAGCGTACGAAAGAAATATTGACGGTTGAGACGACGAGTGGAGCCGAGAATCGCCTTTTGAAATGAGTACGCCAAATAAACTTTCGTACGAGATGCAAGTCTTATTTTTTTAAAATTGTAACAAGCCTGTCTTTTTTGAATATTTTTAAAACAATCTTCAAGATAAGATGTTCCCAAATACTTTTATAGACACGCAATTGCATGAACTTTATTTTACGGATCTAATCATGATTTGCAACAGTTTAATACTGTTATTAACATATTAATACGGTTATTGAAAGTAACCAGTTCATCAAATTATTTGATTCTTTATTATATAGGATTTATAATTCCTTCTAAAAGCTTATTGACTCTCTCTGGGTTACAAGTTCTTCACCTCAGGTTTTACATAGTTTTTGCCTTATTCCCCTACTTCTCCCCCCTCCTACGACTCCACATCCCGTTACGTATAAATGCGATGCAACAAATAACTTCCTCATTCACTCCACAGCAATGTTGACAGTCTGACACGGTCTTTCGCCTAGTTATGACAATAATTTCATATTCTGCGGTGTGCTCTGTTCGGTAAGTGCGACCTGTGTATAATAATTTCACTTAGTTATAACATTTATGTTTTATGTAAAAAAATTCTTTGAACATTTTAATGTTTATACTTTAGATTTTAAGATATTTTCTTTAGGAATTTTTAACTGGATGATGGAGACAGCCATACAGTTGCAAATCATAAGGAGACTAGGAAATTAAAACAAGTTTATGCAATTGTCTGTGTGTAAAATTATTTGAGGACTCCTTACCTTCAATATTGTTTTAATAATCGTATTATTAAGCGCGAATTCCTGGAAATTACAACTATGTACTCATGGGATAAAACGGGAGAGGTGGCTCAGTGCATAAACTGATGGCACTGGAGTGCCTCTAGCCGGGAGAGCCTAGATTCGAGTCCCGACAACGCGGCATGATTTTCAACACTACCTTCTCAGCTAGGTCGAATTCAGTCGCTGTCTGGAGGACAATTCTAGAGGCTGGCTGCTCTGATCGTTAGTTTTCCGCGGTTTCTCCGATCAACACCATGGCGAATGCCTAACAAACGGGCCGCGGACCGCGCGCGGTCTTTCCTCCCTGCTCATGTCCTATTCTCACTTTTTACACCCTCACTTACAGTAACAAGCACTGCACTATAACATATGCTGGGAGTTCAGTCGGGAGCTTTAGCTTGTCCTGGCTAAGGGGACAGCTGGTGGGAGATACCAGCTTGGAGAAAATCCCGTTAGCCGACAGCGCCGGGTCTCGCCGGATCTCGCTACTCAGCTACCCAGCACGAAGATTACCGCCATTTCTCGAGGAAAAACTAAGAACTTCACGTACGGAACTAATGATCTCAGTAGTTGAAGCGCCCGAAATCACAAACAACCAAATAACCTACTCTTGAGATAATTTTCAATATGCGAGATGGAAGCTATTTTGAATCCTGTCGCTCCAGTGCTTTGTTTACTTTGTAGTATGCAGTTGTTTTATATCAGCATGCGTTTTATGGTGCGTTTCTTGTGCGTTTTATATCAGCATGGTATTTCTCTCAACCAGGTATCTCCCACCGTCCCAGCCAGGGCAAGCTCTAAGCTCCCCACTGGTCTCCCGTCATATGTGACAGTGTAGTGCATGTTAGTGTGTGTAAAGAGTGAGGATAGGACAAGGAAGTGGAAGGAAACATCGCGCACTTCTTTGCGGGACGCGTACGACGAACTCAATTTTGTTGTGCGCGTGCCGCAAAAACACTTTTTCAGTCAATAATAAGTGACGGAACATCCATGCGTCTGTGCTGAACAAGTTGTTGTAGTGGAGCTTGAATAGAATCAATAGTATACATGTGTATTATTCAGACGTTTCTCCATCAAGCTACCAAATATTATGTTCAGTATTATGAAGCCAAATCTTTAAATACCGCTTTCTCGGTTACCAGTCACACTCACTCTCATCGCGCCCCTTCTGCTGCCTTCATGTTTTGGTGAGGCATTTCAGGTGAAACACACGGCTGAAAACGAAAATTTATGAATATCGCTCCGTATCGCACGCGGCCCTTCAAATGCACCCAGCAACGCCAGCTGGCTCTCAGTTACAGAGCACACGCTCTTCACATATTATGTAACTCCTCCCGAGTCTAAAATAGGCCTTCGAGTTTTAAGCCTGTTTTACATGGTCATTTTTTCATAATTTTTCGTCGCTACACAAACGAGAGGGACAAGGCTAGATGTAATTTGTACGAAAAATGACGCATGCTTCATTTTTCGGTACAGATTTTATTCAGTTTGACTACCGCACTCATGGCGTCATTTTTGGAACTTTCTCTGATTTGCTATGCGTGAGGTGCGATTTGTTCCTTTTATACAGTTTCGAGAGCATTTTAATGTGTTCAATGGTAATGTGAAATGATTAAGTAGTTTGAAATAAACCATGTATTGTGTTCTAATATATTGTTCTGTGCTGTCCTAATATAACCAAATTTAATTTGTTTTTATAGATGCTTAACTGTTTAATGTTCAGCGCTTTTTGCGGCGTCCAGCAATAATATTCTCGTCACTATTGCTTGCAGAAAACAAAATGACTGTAAAACGCTCGTTCTCGTTCATCCACTTTCAATTCTGAAACAGTAGCGCATAGAAATGAACGTTCCTTTCCATATACGTCCCTTTCCCAATATAGAAAAATGATGAAAAAATGACCATGAAAAACGGGCTTTTGAGGTGCGCACAAAGTTTTGATGAAATATAAATCAAAATGTATATGCGATATTGAAAAATCGCAACAAAAAAAAACAACACAAAACAACACACCAATTTATACTTCTAAGGGTATAACATTCAAAGTAGAATTTATTGCTACTATTAAAAAGACTCGCTATGCTTTTTCACACTCAAACAACTGACTCATTGTGAAATTATGACCGGGAAAAGTCAGAACCACCAGTGCAACTTCCGGGAAGAAGATCGCCACTGCTGCGGACCAGCTGATTCCAGTCCCGTTCGCTTACTGTGTTACATTTAGAAGGCAGTCCCTGACTCGTGGTATGTACGAGCATGAGAACTTTTCCTTCATTATTGCAGTATCTTTCATTGGCTGGCAATGTCAGGCAGCACATGCGTCCCTGGCACCTGCTCCCCCACGGCACGCACTAACACACACACACACACACACACACACACACACACACACACACACACACACATACAATTTATGGAACTAATAACCCTTTTGGCAATATAAATTTATGTCGGCGATATGATATGTATATTTATGTCCGCGAAAGTCCTGCAACCGATGCTAAGGATAATAATTTATGTCCAAAAAGGAACCACAAATTCTACAAACATTTTAAGATCTATAAAAAGTCTACCACCAGGGCCAACAAATATTTCTCTTCGTAAAATATGTTACCAGTGCTAAGGACATATTTACGTTCGAAAAGGTCGGGACACCGCGAAATATATTTACCGACTCAATGAAAAACTAGAATAAAATGCAGGAGCATTTGGTTATAGTTCTTCATTGAGAAGGTGTGCTTGTTTCATTACAAATAGAAGTACGTGACGTTTCTTTAAAACACTATTCACCTTTCAGTTGTCTTACACTGGTGAGAAGCATCACTACGGCATTGCGCATGGCTTCCGCAACACTCGCAGACCACATGCTCGCCACTTTCCTACCCCTAGGAGATGTGCTCTCACGCACATATACAAGCACACACACGCACGCGCGCGCACCCACCCACACATAAAAACGCACACACGCGCTACTCACACGCGCTACTCACACGCGCTACTCACGCGCGCACATGCACACGCACACACAACAAACACACACACATATTGCACTTTGAAACCGGGAGAGGTGGCTCAGGGCATCAACTGATGTCACTGCAGTGTCTCTGACTGGGAGGTTCTAGGTTCGAGTCACGACAGTGGCAGAATTTTCGACACTGGTAGATAGCTGGACCCAATTCAGCCGCTGTCTGGAGGAGATTTCCAGCGGCTGGATACTCTGATGGGTAGTTTTACGTGGTTTCTCCGATTAATACCAGGAGAATGCAGAAGTAGTACCCTCACAAAAGGCCTAACAAATGGACACTGACCACGCGCGATCTTTCCTTCCCCTTTCTTGACCTATTCTCACCTACTATGCTACCGATTAGTCGGGAGCTTAGAGCTTGTCCCGACTGGGGCGATGCTTTGCTGGTGGGAGATAACTTGTTGGGAAAATCCCCGCTAGCCGACAGGTAGGTCGAGGTAAATGTGACCGCTTGTCGCCGGTCACATTTATAACCAACGGAAAATGGAAGCAATAATACCCGACATTAGGCCCTACACGTAGTTTCTACAGTGGCGAAGAGATGGCGTAAGTCAGAGAAGGATTTCTGAACGCACTCAGACCGTAGCCAATCAGGAAATTTTCGTGGAAATACGGACGTGGCGTGAACTTGCGTCAAAAGAGCTCGCTCTCTTTCTGGTTCGAGACGTCAAGGAGAACGGTTGCCTACGAGTACGCCACATAGTCGACGAGGGACACGCGAAGATTGCGGAACACAAAAGCTTTATTAAAAGGTAATTGACTGAGCACTTTTCATGGATTTACGTACTGTGAATATCGTGAGATTACATGGAATTAGTAAATGAATATTAAACAAGAATGCAATGAATGAAAGAACGACGGCGGTAATAGATCGAAATAAATCTGTAAAACCACGTTGCTGCATTCTTGTTGCTAGAAAAGAGGACTATTGTAACATAGGACATGTTTCTTCTTTCTTACAGCTTTCATATTTTTCATATTTTTCATATATTTCATACTTTATATATATTCTTTATTCTTATTTTTGGGAATTTCACTTTGGAAATCCTATGATGGAATTTTGAGAGTTATGAGAAAGACGGATTACCCAACAACTAGTTTGACTTTTGCCATTACGAAGTCATAACTTGGAGTTTCGGACTCGCATTCTGATGCGACCATCGCCTCTGCGAAAGCTGTGGTGAATTTTCGCCGAACGACGGGGAGACGGTGTTCGGAATACTTCAGTGCGACAGGCAACGCAGGGACCTTGCAGAAGAACGACGACCTTGAGGCGCGAGGGTCGCGCGACGGGCCAGCTACACAGCGCGGGACCAACTTGAGGGATTCGCCGGTTGTGAGTCACAGAAAGAACACTCATTAGATTTTAGTTTGGAAAAAACTTGTGAGATAGGATTATCATTATACTAGCCAAAACGTTGTAATGTGAGCTTCCCTCAAAAACAGACGTTGATCGGCAAGTTTCTTAGAACATTGGTCTTGCTAGCCAGTGGTTTTATTTCTTTTCGACAGTCGTAACAAGAATCAGATTAAAGTAATTCTTTATGTTTATGATAGAAGTTGTTTTGTACAGAATTATTTATTTAGAGTCATATTTTAATGATTTGATTAATTTTAATGATTCAAATAATTTAAGAGACGTTATGAAACAAAATTTTGTGTTGAAAGGCTATGTAGAAGCCGAAGGTCAAATGTGACTATTGAGTGTAACGTAATTAGTGATTTAAAAGGTAGTAGTGAATTTCGAGTATTGTGTGTATGTATTTTTCTTTTACAGGATGAATATTTGTACTATGATTTGTGTGTCTCATGTGTGATATTCTTTGTGAAGTGTAAATATGTATCCATTGCTTGTTTTTTTGTAAACAGGGATCTGAGTTATTATTACTTTAGTGAAAAAACTGCAATTTAGATAGGGAATTAGCTACCATGATGTTACGAAAAATGAGCACATAGGAGGATCTGTGAATTTCATTTGTACAGTGATCTTCATTCAATAGAATATATGTTATTTGTCATTTAAAACTGAAAAATTGTGTTGGCTTGTTAATTGATCAGTAGTTTAACAAAGACGAACCCACTACCAATAGGGAAGTTTATCCGTAAATTGAGATATTCCCAGGGATGCGTGACGGTGTAATCACACGTCGCGAAGTAGGCAAATGACAGATCTACTTTTGTAATCGGTGAGGCACGAGGAGAACGGTTACAAGGTGAATAGTGTTTTAAAGAAGATCTCCGCTACCTCTCGCGGAAAAACATGCACTACAGTTACAGGAATAATGACCTTAGCCGTTGACGCGCCCGGAATTACTAATGAATCAATCAATGCACCCTGAAGAAATGACCGGTAGCGGTAGCTCAGTGCATCAACTGATGTCACATGACGGCGGCAGGATTTTCGACACTAGCTTTTCAGCTAGGTCGAATTCAGCTGCTGTCTGGAAGAGAATTCTAGCGGCCGGCTGCTCTGATCGGTAGTTTTCCGTGGTTTCTCGATCAACACCAGGCGAATGCCGGAGCAGTACCCTAACAAACGAGCCACGGACCGCGCGCGATCTGTCCTTCCTCTTCCTTGTCCTATTCTCTCCCCTTACACACACTTACACTAACATGCACTACACTACCACATATTCCGGGAGACCGGTCGGGAGCTTAGAGCTTGTCCCGGCTGGGGCGGTGCCCCGCTGGTGGGAGAGTCCAGGTTAGGGGGAAACCCCACTAGCCGACGGTAGGTCGGCGCCGGATCTTGCCATCCAGCGGGGGAAGATCACCGCCATCTCCCGGGGAAAACATGCACTACACTAACGGGAATAATGACCGAAGTAGTTGACGCGCCCGGAAACACTTAAAAATCAATCAATCAATCTGAAGAAATGCAAATCTAATTACACGTTTTCAGCAATGGACATAAATTACATACATCATCGGCGCACAAGAAAAAGGACACATCTCAAACGTTGCCATTTTTTACTTAAATGAAAAATTTGTGGGTGTATGTGTAAGTAAGGGGTGAGGATATGAGAAAGAAGACGAAGGAAAGATCGTGTGCGATCCGTCACCCTTTTGTTAAGAAACTGCTCCGGCATTCGCCTGGTGTTGATAGAAGAAACCACGGGAAATTACCGATCAGAGGAGTCGGCCGCTAGCTTTCTCCTCCTGACAGCGGCTGTATTCGACCTAGCTATATAGCTAGTGTTGAAAACACTGCCACGATCGGGACTCGAACTCTAGGACCACGTATTCTGAGGCAGTACAGTGACATCAATTGATGCCCTGAGCCACCTATACCGATGGGATTCAATTTGAGATTTGGTTTATGGTCATCTAAGTGTTGTGATGGTGGAACTTGTGGGAGTAGTTCGGTTTGGGTTGCGGGGTTGGTTGCATTTTGTGTAATGTAAAGTCTGGGACTAGAGTTGAGGATTTGTGTTGAGAGTGTAATCTAGATTCAGATTCTAATTGCCCTTATTGATGCTGGGGTTCCAGGCCTGAGTTGAGATGTAGCTGTGTAGCTAGTGTCGAAAATACTGTCACTGAACCCTAGGACCTCTCAGTCAGAGTTGAGGTTTAGGTAATGTAAAGTCTGGGGACGAGAATATGGGTAGAGGTTGGAATACTGATTCAGATACCATTTGAGCCTGATTGCTGCTGAGGATGGAGGTCTGAGTTGAGATGTAGCTATTTAGCTAGTGTCGAAAAACCTGTTACCAAACCCTAGGACCAGTGAGGGTTGACATTTAGGTAAAGTCTGTGTCTGGGGTCGAGGTTCTGGGTAGAGGCTCGAATCTAGATTCAGATTCCACTTGACCCTGATTGATCCTGGGTTTAGAGGTTTGAGTTGACATGTATACTGAGGTTTTCTTAACGTGGCGTCTCAAGGTGACGCGGGAAGGAGGGAGAGGGAACACAGACTCCTATAGGGAACCGCAAAAATCGAAGCTGTAGTGACATTACAGCTCCCTATTGAAGTTTACCTTCTCTCTCCCTCCTTTGCGCGTGACTTCGAGACGCCACGTTAAGAAAACCCAAGCATAGCTGTGTAGCTAGTGTCTAAAATCCTCTTACTGAACCCTAGGACCATTCAGTGAGGGATGACGTTTATGTCTGTGTCTGAGGTCGCGGTTCTGGTTAGAGGTTGGAATCTAGATTCCAATTCCACTTGACTCGGATTGGAGCTGGGGTTGGAGGTCTGAGTTGAGATGTAGCTATGAAGCTAGTGTCGAAAATCCTGTAACCGAACCCTAGGACCTCTCCATCAGAGTTGAGGTTTATGAAATGTAACGTCTGAGTGTCTAAGGTTAAGTAATGTAAAGTTTGGGTCTGGGGTCGAGGATCTGGTTAGAGGCTGGGATCTAGATTCTGATTCCACTTAGCCTGATTGCTGCTGGGGTTGGAGGACTGAGTTGAGATGTATCTATGAAGCTAGTGTCGAAAATCCTGTCACCGAACCCTAGGACCTCTCAGTCAGAGTTGAGGTTTAGATAACGTAACCCTAGAACCTCTCAATCAAAGTTGAGGTTTATGAAATGTAACGTCTGAGTGTTTGAGGTTAAGTAATGTAAAGTCTGGGTCTGGGGTCGAAGATCTGATCAGAGGCTGGAATCTAGATGCAGATTCCAGTGGACCCGCACTGGAATGTGGGGTGTGGGGCGGAGACTGACCTGCGAAGCTCCAGGCGGCGCTGAAGAGCGCGGGCACCCAGAGGGGCGTGCCGTCCCACGCGGACGCGCCCTGGGGCGGCAGCGCCTGCGCCGGCGCCCCGGCCGCCGCGTCGCGCACCACCACCGCGCCGTACGACAGCGCCAGCGTCGGCAGCGACACCTGCGCACCCACACACGCCGTTAGCAAGCGCTCCCATGAACTGAATTGAATTGATGCCTTATTTAACTTGGCGAGACTCAGGCCTGCTCTTCCGTGTGACTACGTAAATTTCTCTTACCAACTAGAGTAGAAAGAATAATTACTTAGGCCACGAAACAGCCAATTAGAATTTATCTCAGAGGCTTCATTTCGGCTTGAGGATCTTTTACATGCAGTAAATCTATTAACATGGGACAGCCGGCTTTACTTCCCCTCCGAAGGCGCACGAAGGATTTTTCGCTCTTAAATATGTTCATAAAATGTACATAAAGCCAATATGAACGTAAAATGCAATATGTACCTAAAATATACATAAATCCTCGAAAAATGTACATAATAATTTTTTTCTTAGCTATTGGACTCACCAATGCTTCGTATTTACAATGTATTACACGTCACACGCTACTGATCACGTGATTGTTAATCACGTTTTACATTATTGCATTCTGCATAATTTGAACAGTCGAAAGACTTTCTCGTGAGTATGGGCTTGTTCCATGACCTGGTTTTTGACACGGTTGTCAAGTATCCTATTGTTAAAACGTTCTCTCTCAAGTTTGGGCATGCCTTTGCAATGGTACTGTTCTAGAGAAATTTGATTTACTTGTCCGACATAACGTTCAAGTAATAATTCCGGCCGATATTTCACAATCGCAGGGCCAGATTATTCAGCGAATACTTAAGCTTAATACTTGAGAGTGCGGCAGGATGCATAGATTCTGGTCAGGGGCGCTTGAGTCAGCATAAACGCATAAAATCATCAATGTGCATTTATGTGCAACAGACGTATACAAATTCCTTTTCTTCCATACCTACATTTTTCACGCAAGTGTAAGTAATAAGTTGACAAAGTTTTTTCACAATCGGATGGACGGTACGACATGAAATACGAACAAACACAATTTTTATCTTTGACCCTGGTGAATAAGCTGATAAGTCAAAAGAATTTAATTTTACAGGTGCGCAAAAAAAAAACAACAACAAACTTTAAACAAACGCTGTAAATCAGGTATTAATGATATTCAAACAAAATCAACACACGAACAGTTCCGTTTGTATATTCCCTACGTTTGAATATGATTAATCACTGATTTACTTCAGTTGAAAATTGGCTTTAGCTCTCCTTTAAAATTATGTTTTTCTGACTTATCAGCTTATTCAACTGGATCAAAGATAGATTTATGTTACGGCATCAAAGAGTTATTAGCGTTTGGGAGAGTAATAAAGATGAAATTGGGAATGTCAGCTGGTGTATCCTACTACAACAACAAATGAGTTTGGGTCCTCAAATAGAACAATTGTATTGTTTGTACTTGCAAGCGTTAGAATGTTTGCAAGTACTTAATATTTCAAGAATGATATTCAATGTTCCCCATGTTGTCATTATATTTACGTGTTTTTACTCAATTTCTGCGTGGATTTCACTAGTTGAAGTCTTTACGTTTAGGGTGCGTATGTCGGTATGCGTTAAAGGAGCTCATGTTAGTGGCCGGGATACATTTTCAATAATGCTAATGATTTCTTGAATCAATAATCTTGAAATGGTTATATATCAACTATTTCCCAAAATTAATGTAGACATGTAACAAAATGACATATATAAACACTTCATGTTCAGGGAATGAGATGAATTAAACATATGTACATCCTGTTGCCAGTAAATGTAGAAGATATGACCCAATATTCTACTTCTTATTTTAAAAATGTTTTCCTTTGAGCACTAGTGATAGGATAAATCCCACGATCAATGATTTCATGCTCTTTATTGAACGGCTTGAAAGTTGAAAAATCCTAAATATAAATACTATTTGTCTAAATCGAATAAATGAAAGAATAATGCAATGTCAATGTGACGTGCTCTTTACTCAATGGTGGTTACAATGTGTCCATCACAATATGATTCAGTAGTCTCGAATACTATTGGAAGAGTAGAATCAATTTTTTAAAGTTTATAATTTAATACATTTATTTTTTCTTTTTGTACATGCACGTATCTAAAGAAAAAATACACTCAACCAAGCACACTAGACTTAAATTCATTTAGTACAAAGCTTAATCATAGTAGCGAAATATTACTAATAAATCGAGATGTAGTCACGGCAAATTACAAATAGGCAGAATACGTGTCGTAATGTGTAAGGCACATTTAATTTTCATTTAAACTTCATTGCAATGAAATAATTTAAAAATGATTTATAATGTCTTCTTATTGTCATTAAAATTAAACATTTTATTCGTACAATACACATTAACCCCTTCCCGGTTGTCATTTTTTGTAAAACTCATTCCAAATGGTGGAACATTTGAAGCGAAAACTAAATATTTTCAAGCAAATATCAACACAAATTTGACAATTATAACTCCTTTCATACAGCAAAATTATGTTACAACAATGAAACGTACAATTCATAGAAATTCGAAAGCGTTTCACGGAATGCCAATATTGCATTCCAATCTGATATTCCCTGAAGGCTAGCAATTGTTATTTCATACATTTCAAATAGGTTTTAACCTCTTTACCTTAATAGGTTTAACCTCTTCGACTCTGTTTCTCCAATAGATACATGGACTCTGTTTGGGGTCATTTTTGAACCCAAACATTTTACACAATAGTTTACAAACATTTGATGCACAGATGTTATTTGGAATTATTAATTGAGAAAGTGATGATATTTATTAGCTTTATTTACTATATCGCACTAAATGAAGAATAATGTTTCCAGAAAAAAAATCTAGCATTTACTATATACCTATCTGACCAGCATGAGAATGTTTGCAACAGATCTACCAAATCGTAATTGACAAACACCGCAAATTATAACTCAGAAACCGCAACATAATATAACAAAACGCAAATGGACACGTTATAAAAATGTTTCTTTTTGTAATTTATAAGTCAAATGTGGCATTCCTGACCTCAACTGTATTAAAATGAAATTATTTCCAACAAAAAACAACTTAAAAAACTGAAACGTTTACAACACATGTAAAATTGAACACAAAAAGCATATCTTAAAGAAGAAGTTCACGAGAATAATTTCCAGTGCGTTGCAAAACATTTTTCACTGGGGTCAAAAAAGACCCCAAACAAAGTCTAAAGGTTCATGAATTTCTCAAAGATTAATTTGTAAACGTATATCAAAAGGTGGAATGTGGAAACGAACAGAGAATAATGAAATAATACACACATTCTAACTTACGTAGCATCCAACTTCCTGAAAATACTTCTAAAATTGCGTTCACGATGCGCATTTAGAGAGGGCGAATTTGCTTGTAGCCGAATTAATAAAAAAAATACTAAATTTTCAAAAAAATCAACATGACCTTATTTGAAGAACTGTTTTTATGAACATACTTCATTAAGAAAAAAATTGTATCTTCACAATTGTAGTTGGAGGAAGTCACTGATAAAATTTTTTTTTAAATATTCATAATATCAAGTATTTCAACGAACATGAGACTTGCACCATTCTCTTAAGCGTCCTTTATGATATGTAAGGTCTAAATTCAATCAAAATATTGTGTGCCTTTTTAAGAACAAATGGTTTAAAGAAAATAAAAATCGCCTGTGTAAGACACAAAATTTTGCAAAAAATTGAACACGACATTACTTTTAGAACTTTTTTTATGAAAACATTTCATTAAGAAAAAAATGTTTATCTTAATAATCGTACTTGTAGAGTAAAATTGCCACCGAACTTTTTTTTTAATTATCGAAAAATCAGAGTTTTCAATGAACATGAGATCTATGCCAATCTTTAACGTCCTTTACACTAACCAATAACAAACTTTAAAACGATGAAGCCATTTTTTGAAATTTTTGAAAATGACCGAGGGCTTCACGTAAAGTACCCCAAAATTACAATATCGGTTTCAAATTTAAGGGGCCGTGACATCTGTCAGATCGATTGGGGAATGTCAATTTTGGAGAATATCGTCTGAACGGGTTATCCGCTAGCGTTGTTCGCTGGGGGACAGATGGACAGACAAACGTTTTGCCGTCAATCGATTTTTCGGAAGGAAGAACCCACGGTAGCGGTAGCGAGAAAGTAAAAATACATGATTGTTCTTTTGAAATAAAGTTTTATCCTTTTTCGTCTTTTTTAAGTTAATGATTTAGAGTTGGGATCCGCCTCTGTGGGCATTGACTCCCACGATGCATGGTGAATGGCGATTTTATTTTGTGTACGTTTCTTGTGCTGAAACAATGTCCTGGCAATGGGTAGCATAGCGTATAACGTAGAAATCATTGCGGTGGAAGTTACCAGTACTATTTATATCTTTCCTCTCATTTTCACATAGTTTTGTGGAGTCGAGTGTCTTTGTCAGTGTCTAAATGTTTTCGCGACTCAGCAAGCAATTGCTTTGTTAGATTTTTCTCTTATTCTTTGTGTCCAAAATAACTTCTGTTCTTTTTTCTCGTGTTTTGTGTAAAGAAGTATGGAGTTATAGGTTTCTTTTCATGACAATAATGATTAACTAATGTTAATAAATTAATGAATATGATAAAATAAATTAATAATTAATGATAAAAGTAATGAGCTGGACTTACGTCAGAGGAGGAAATTCATTATTTGGAAAATGGATTATTTAGATTTCAAGTTATTTTTTTGCAAGCCACAAATATCCCGCGTATTGCACATTATATTGATACGTTATAAAGTAAGTAAGTTGTTGGGAATTTCGAAAACAAAGTTTATTCATGGTGTTGACGGTGTATCTGATGAATCCTTCCAATACATTAGAATGTTCACTTGCTTCCGTCCCATAAATGAATCGTACACTCAATATATCTCTCCAGATCACTTTGTGCGTCGAGACTGCACTGGCATGCGTGATTCACCTCTACCTCCCAATCGAGACGGCCAAATCCATTCGACCAGCGCTTATCTCTACAAATATTTGCGATGGAAGGGCGCGCGCCGATAACACAGTGCTCGCGTTCGCTTCCTGAACAGCGGCCCTCGGGCGACAAGCCATTAGATAGTGTGTCCTAACGGAATGGTCAAGTGGGGACATTTGCACTACAGAATTGCGTGATTTACGCAACTTCTTCTTCTTCTTCTTCTTCTTCTTCTTATTATTATTATTATTGTTGTTGTTGTTGTTGTTGTTGCTGTTTGCGTATCGGTCTTACTGACCACGCTAAACGTTCTCTTCCGAGGCCCAATCGTATTCTATCCTGGTCTGCAGTGCCTCTGACAGGGAGGTCCTAGATTCGATTCCCGACGGGGCAGTGACGGCGGCAGGATTTTCGACACTAGCTTTTCAGCTAGATTGAATTCAGCTGCTGTCTGGAGGAGAATTCTAGCGGCCGGCTGCTTTGATCGGTAGTTTTCCGTGGTTTCTCCGATCAACACTAGGCGAATACCGGAGCAGTACCCTAACAAACCTGCCACGGATCGCAGGCGATGTTTCCTTCCTCGTCCTTGTCCTATCGTCACCCCATACACACAAACTTACACTAACATGCACTACCCTACCACACATGCCAGGAGACCGGTCGGGGACTTAAGAGCTTGTCCCGGCTGAGGTGGTGCCTCGCTGGTGGGAGATATTGGTAGGGGAAAACCCCGTTAGCCGACGGTAGGTCGGCGCCGGATCTGGCCATCCAGCGGGGGAAGACCACCGCCATCTCCCGAGCAAAAACACGCACTTCACGTGGACCATAGTACTAGACGCGATCGAAATTACTAAATCAATCAATCAACATTCAATCCTGGAGAGAGATTAACGTCATTATGAGGATCAGCTTTTCGGCTGTATCCCTTGGTAAGACAAGGTTGTTACGCCTTGAATTATGAATTATCAGGTGATAGGATGATGGGGTGAAACTATGAGATTTCAATTCCCAGATATTGATCAGTTGATACCAACTATCAAGAAAGTATTCTTGAAGACTTCAAGTCTTGTGGATAGTTTTAAGACAAATTACCCTGACCTACCTCTGCCTTCCCAACCAGTCATCACAAGGTGGGGTACTTGGCTGAAGGCAGCTAAGTATTATTCCAACTTCTAGTTTGATCAAATAAAAGATGTTCTAAGTCACCAGCTGAATGTTGATGTGGAGCGGTCATTCAACCTGTTTAAAGCGATTTTGAGGCCAAATAGACGTTCGTTTGAGTTTGAGAACTTGAAAAAGGTGGTTGTTTGCAATTGCAACAATTTTGCAAATGATCGATAGACTTTGTTAGAGGTATGTTCAATTTTTTTTTCAATTTACTAACATTTCTCTTTTAACCAAATATCGTTGGCTCACAAGTGAAACGTATAAGTCAAGATTTTCAAATTTTAAGTTATTTGTTTATTGTGTTCTAGATTTTATTATAATTGAGAGAAAGCCATATTTGTGTAGCAATACCTATATTTTTTATTTTGTGAAAAGTACATTAACATTACGCATTACATTAATCTATAAATGATAATTTGTAACTAAATTCCGAAATCAAAATATTACTGCTTGCTATAATAATGCATACAAATGTATAATAAACACTAAAATAAACGTACAAAACTGTTGAAGTCATTTCCAAAGTACATTTAAAGTCAAGGTGATTTAAAGGCAGGAAAATGTTTTTTTATTTTTTAACTGTGTCCCAGCTTTCTAAAAAATCTGAAAAAAATTCACAACCATTTTTTCGATCCTGTTCCATGGTTCTAAGTCACAATAAAAATTATTTTTTGTATTTTTTTCAAATATATTTTTTCGTGTTTGAATTTGGATCTGAGAAAATATAAAAAATATTTTTCTGATAGTTTAAACTGTTCCTATCATCCTATTTTTTCAGTGAGATAGATAAGTGTGAGACAGATAGTTGCCGAAAAAATAAAACAAACACGTTTTCGGCTGTAGAGAGGTTTGGGTGGTGGGACGGGGATAAGAAACCTTAAAAAAATATAATTTTTATATTAGAATTAATGTAATCACTCATAAGTCATTTGCTTTAGGGGAACTTTTTACCAAATTATCCGGGGTAACCGTTTAAAATGAATCTAGCTCTAATTCAACAACTCGAATACCAAAACCGATATCATCACATATTTCGTGTTATCTCACAATTCAAATCATCTACCGGAGCAAGAGCACGATAAGATGGTTACAACGTCGGCTACTCTGACGTCTACGCGGCGTCGCTGGGAAAGTCAAGATCGTTGACATGACTGACCGCCGAAGCCTTCAACATCAATGTTTTTCCAATTATTCACTGGTTCTTCCAATTGTTTGAACCGGCAAAGGTGACGGAGGGCAGCAACTGATATCTTTGCAGTGCCTCAGACGGGGAGGTCCTTAGGTTCGAGTCCCGACGGAATTTTCGACACGAGCTAAATAGCTATCCCGAGATCAGCCGTGGCCTGGAAGATAATTCTAGTAGGTGGCTGCTTCGATCGGTAGTTTCTCCGATCAACACCAGACGAAAACCGGAGTGGTACCCTACCAAACGGGCCACGGACCGCGCGCGATCTTTCCTTCCTCTTCCTTGTCATATCACCCCCCCTTTTACTTTCTCACACATTCACATGCACTACACTACCACACTTGACGGGAGACCAGTCGGGAGCTTAGAGCTTGTCCCGGCTGGGGTAGATGCCACGCTGGTGAGAGATATCTGGTTGGAGAAAATCCCAGCCAAGTCGTCACCGACTCTCGCCAGCCAACGCAACGAAAGATCACCCGCACCTCCAACGATGAACCATGCACCACACTTACGGGACTAATGACCTTAGCAGTTGTCGCACTCGGAATCATCAATTCGTTCAAAAAAACAATCAAATTTTTCTGAGGGAGAAAAAGTGGCGTTGAGTGGGCGTGTCACTCACCCTGAGCAGGGCGGTGGCGGCGACCACCACCCACCCGGCGCCGCCGTCGGGGGCGGAGGGGCCCAGCTCGGGCTGCGAGCCGCGCACGCGGTCCAGGTGCAGGGCCGCGCGCCGCTTGGGCCGCGGCAGCGGCGGCGGCTCCAGCGGCGGCGGCAAGGGCGCGGCGCTGTCCGGCTCGGCCTGCATCATCCTGGGCACTGGCGCCGCCCGCAACGGCCCGCCGCCCCGCCCGCGCCCCCGCCCGCGCCCTCGGCCACGGCCTATCTTATCGCCCGCGGAGCGGAGAAGAGCGGCCGGCGACGGCCAGAATTCGCCGGCGGGCGACACCTGAGGCGCCCCGATCGCTTCTTGGTGAAACAAAAGCCTGCGGACGGTGGCGTAGCGGGCCAGACGAGAAACGGGTTGGCGGCAGCACCAGTGGAGGAAAGGTTTCGTGAAGGTCACCACATACTGTCCTCTTAATATTTGTACACTGTCTGTCCTTGGGGCGGCAGCCCGCGTACGGGCTATGGCCCACCAGAAGCGTCCCGGCCTCGCGGCCATGGTTTCAGGAGGTACGTTATTTAATGAGGCCATGGTTTAAGGGTGTAAGTTAGCACGAAGACACCCCCACGCCGTATTCTGGTCTTATCAACCTGAGAAGTGAGTTTTCTCTTCGTCACACAGCAACATCTACTGGAAGAGTGCACGAGAAACGCACATTATCATATTTCCCGACCGGGAATCGAACCCGGAGTCTCGTCATGGAAAGCGAGCACGCTGACCAATGAGCTAAATCGCGAGGGCCAATGTTTGTACCTTCAACTCCATAGAAACGTAACTGTTGTATTTCGAATGACCTTTCTGAAGTTCAAAATAACAAAAACGCACTTAGCTGTAATGAAAGGCGGCTGATTCCCGTGCCCTGTTTGAACGCGGCCGAAAACTCTGGGTTGCACCTAGACAATTTTAAATGCGGTCAGTGTTCTGAGCTCTACTTGGATTTCACCATACTTCCTGAGTCTTGTCGTGTTTCAATGCAGCCTGAAACCTGAGCCCAGTGTGGGCGTGGTTGAAGCTGCCAGGAACTGAGTCATAGTTGGACGCGGCCGGAAATCACGATATGATTACGAAAAAAGAAAAAAAATGAAAGTGACTAGAGATCCTAAAGTTTGTTTGGATAGGACCGGGGTCCTGTGAGTTTTGGCTTAGCTGAGCCCCTAGGGCTCGCTGCAGAAGCTCCTGAGTCCTCGTCGGACGTTTCAATACTTGACTCCGTTTCAATATAACATGTTCGAACGCGACCAGTCCACGACGCTGTGTGGTTTCCGCCGGAGTATGAGCCCTCTTTCAACGCGACCGAAAGTCGTGAATTCTGTGAAGAGGTGTTCGGACATAAAATGTATTTGAATGTTCAGCATTAATGTCTTTCAGGCGGTATTCACATAAATATTATTTGGTGTTTAGATTTGGCCAATCCTAAAAATTGTTACCACATGGCTACTTTTCATCGTAGTTGTTAGAATTTCATTTTTGTTATATTTGCTATTTTTACCCGTTTACAGAGATTTTGGAGGTGTTTTATTTAGTTGTGGAGGACACCCTGAGCCCTGATTGACCCGCCTGATAATCCTGAACCCTGTTTGGACGGGCCTCTGATTTTGAGCTGCGATGGGTCACGCTCGTGCCATCTATCCAAACGGAGAACGGAGAAAGAGGTTGTGAGTTCTGTTTAGTTGCAACCAGAAGAAATGGTAGATTGAGGGGAGAGGACATGGGGGCCATGGCCGCCCCAAAACGCCTAAAGAAGGAATTAAAATGGGAAAAGTAAAGTGAAAAAAATTTTTTTTGTTACCTTTCTTTATTTGGCAAAACTGATTTAAATATTTACGTTAGAATTATATAATTATTTAAAGGATAACATCGTATAGTATCATATATACGCTACAAAATAATATACAATATAATAATTTATTTTTTAATTTATAATATTTCACAAAAATCTATGAAGCCCAAATGATCGACTGGATCCGTCCCTGGCCTGAGGTCTGTTTGGATGTGGTAGATCCCCTGTAAGGCAAAAGCAGGCTGCGCTATCGTCTCCGGGTCTTTTCCTACCATTGATTAAACGGCCTCCGCGATAAGCGCGGAATACCACTCTGACTCACCATCGATGACGTCGCCCACTGATAAGGAGATCCAGTTGATAGCTTCCCGCCATTCCTCCGCTCACAGGAAGATTTGCCGAGTCACTGTTCAATGATGTTTGAGTGCGATGAGTTAAGTCACTTTTGGTGAATGTGGATTTGTGTTGCTTAGGGAGTTATTCAAAACAAACTCTGTTATATACATGAAAAATATATTATTAACATTTAGTCAATTTAATAGTTTTGAAATACTACTGTTCAATGATTACACAAACTTTTATTTCCATTTTCCTTTCAAATCATTTCAATGACGGAACTCCCTTTATCCGAACTCCATCAAATTGTCCCTACAGTTTGATGACCATTTTATATATCTAATTTAATTGAAATTCAATTTGTTTCAAGCTACCGATGTTATGAATTTAACTAAGTATTAGGTATTATTTTGTTATATTTTATTATCTCACACGCTTCAAATGAAAACTATCTACCACTGAGATATAAGTGCAATGAATGAGAGGTTAAGTTGTAATTGGCCAAAATGAGTTAAGGGGGCCAATGAACCCCATCTTGATCAGGTTTTTCGTCCAGTTTCCCTGATCCATTGAGAAAATGCTGAGATGGCCCCTTGTTTTGCTCCCGGACATAAATGTAACTTCATTATCTGTGAACGTCTTGTAGAATTCAGTGGGAAATATTATTATTTCCATCGTTATTATCGTTTCCATGTTGTCGCGGCAGGAAATATTATTCCTTGACGAAGGACATCATGGATAAGAACCCAAAATTTATTGAATTGTGGGAATTCTGATTTGGTGTTGTTGACGTTCTTATAAGAAGAAATAAAAGAGATCATCTTCGTCAACATACTAGCTTTATTAAGATAGCCGGCTTTCGACGGCTTTGCCGTCATCGTCAGTCTCGCTGCTTTCGGCAAAAGTCGGTCGACTGTGTCCAGAATTCACTTCTCTTCATAGCACGTCATTCAGAGTTTTTAACTATTTTTGGCGTAAAATAAATAAATAAATAAATAAATAAATAAATAAATAAATAAATAAATAAATAAATAAATAAATAAATAAATAAATAAATAAATAAAGTTTTCAAAAAACTTCGGAAGAAATCTTTTAAAGCACTTGTGTTTATAAATGCAAGAATGTTCAAAACGCCTACAATGTAAATATAAATGGCATGAAAGAAATAATTGAATGGTAATTTTTGAAAAATCAAAATAAAACAAAAAATGGCAAGTGTCTTATTATTCAGAGCATTTAGCACTAACCGTACAAAATTTTGAAGAAAAAAAATATAGCCGTTTGGAAAAAATCGTGTTTTCAATATTGACCATATTTCACTCAAAATTGGGCGAAAGCTACTAATATTTTTACAAAACTACCGCCGAAGTCTGGAGACCCAGATTCCTGTTGCTCAGTTTGCCAGCTACTCAGCGGTTCGGCAGCCGCGCTTCAGAAGCAAAACACCCTCTTTCCTAGTTTTGTCCTAATCTTAAAACTACGGTACAGAATATGTACTACACAAAAAAGTAGAGGGGGGCTCCTTTGATCTTCAGTGAATCAGTGAACTTTTTTCTAAAATTACACAAATGTATTTTTTTAAATAACTCTCACGCCGTTAATATGCACATTTCCAGTGATTTGTGAACGCTATTTCATTTGTGAGTTAAAGTGCTTTAAATGAATTTAAATGAAGTTTTTCCAAAGCTCAAAAATTTTCTGTGAAAAAGAGCGTCAATTTCCCTTTTTTACTAACGCTTACACGATATTTTCTTTAAAACAGCTCCAATTTTTTTTAATAAAATTGTTATTTAGGACGAGGTTATGGTCTCTTTATTATTCTTAAAGTAATATTTCGGTTCTACTATTAGGAAACTGAAGAATTGAGAAAATTTCAAAAATATGTACTTTGGCTTAATAGCTGAATAAATGGCAGCTGGCTAGAGTATGTTGGCAAGTCCGATAAACTGACCCACACCAAAGAAAATAGAAAACTAATACCAAAAAGTCTGTGCCATTCTGTAGCATTACTAGTTATGTATTTATAATTCTTTACTTTTTGTCTCTATTTTTATTAATATTTGCCTGTGTTTTATTAATATTTGCGATAATAATATTAGCATATACGAAGCAATTGTCCCCTCGGGTAACGTATGTTTTTGCTAGTTATACACACACCAAATATAACGAGTAAAACGGAAATTAAATGCACCTTCACCACCGTTCACCACATAACAAATCCCGGATTGTACAGCTGTTTACACACTTTCAATATGGCGACCATTCGCATCATATCGGCGCACTGATTGTGGGTAGCTTTCCTTTCTGTGTAGCACCCATTCTGTCGCTGCGGAGTTGCCAGGGAAGAAGGAGAAAGGCGGTTCCGTGGTATACATTTTGTTTGTGCAGCCGCGATGACCCTCGTCCAAAGTAGTTCATTGAATTCCACTCTGGGCGCGGCTGGAAATGCGGTCGACGATAGACGAAATTCAGATTATTTTGCGGTCGCGACAACTCACGCCTGCCTTCGCGGCCTACCTCTATTTGGAACAGTAACTCCGTTTAATTGTCTGTCCTCTAAAAAGATGCGAACTCTATCTTCCTTCCTCTATCCTTTCTTTTCTTCTTCGTTTGCTTCTTCTTGTACTCTTCTTCTCTTTTCTTCTTGCTTTCTTCTCTTGTTCTTTTCTTCTTCTTTCTTCTTCATCTTCTTTTTTTCCTCTTTTCCTCTACTTCTTCTCCTCCACCTCCTTCTTCAAAATTACTATGCAATTGATATTTGCACTGCCCCGACGCTGAATAATTCCGTCGTAACATCTCTAAAGAGTTCGTCCACGTCATTTTATAGGAGAATGGGATAGTTGGTACACCGGTATGGCCTTGAGACCATAACATCCACGTGCAGGACGTGGTTCGGAATTGAACGTGTCGTGTAAATACTCTTTGGAATTTAATTAATTGGTGACTCAAGGCGGAGATATCCTCAGGGTTCTCGAATTCATAGAGCTTGACCTCGATCTCACCACGAACATCTTCGCGAACAAGCGAACAAAGTGTGCTCCCCCTAGATCACACTGATGAAATCCGCTTCAAAAAACAAAATCTGATCCGGGCCAAGTTTAAGGTACTTGTGAATATATAACCCATCATACCATTGTAGTCATTGACAAAATAACTCCCCGGAACAGTATAAAACCCTAAACTCGGCATGATCACGTTACACCATAATTTTCTGGCTAATATCTAGAGCTGGGACTTTTAGGTAAATACATATTTTTCCCTTTAATCTTGAATGTTAAGAGAAAGTTAAAGTTGAAAGTTAAGTGGAAATTCAAGTAACACCCCATGCTTTCCATACATCAAAATCCATATCACTGAAAGTAAATATTTTGATTAAGTTGCATAAAAATAAAAATTTTGGTCGAAACAAATATTATTACTCATTTCGCTCAATTTTATATGAATAAATAAATATTTTGAGTATTTTCATGTGTTAATATCTAAGAGATTTTGTAAATATGGTGAAGGACGTGCTAGTTTGGTAAGCAATGGTGGGTCACATATCACAGTTACTGTGAAGAATTCCCCGGATTGAGTGGAATGAGTCTGGTTCAACCTGTCAAAACGTCTGAGGGTCATTTCAAACATACTGACGATTCAGCTAATGACACTCCGAACGATAAAAATACCCGAAACACGAGCAGCTTCCAAACTTCCTCAGATTGCGCCCACGAAATGGGCAGAGTATAAAGAGGATGCCCTCACGTTTTACGCCGAGACATTTCTCTACTTGGTTACGGGTTTTTCATATAAATAAATAAATAAATAAATAAATGTTTTATTGGTGGCGAGACTCAGGCCATTTAGCCTGCTCTTCCGCCTGACCACAATATGGGTAATAGATAAATCTTTTCGCCCTCTTAACATATATTTTTCACTTTTTAGGCACATAAAAATAAATATTTTTTGGCTTTTTTAGCATTTTAATGTCCGTGGCCTACTAATAACCAAGTGAAAGTAATACTTGCATCACGACCAAAGGTGGCTCATACTTAGGTTGCACGGTTGCACAACTTCCACATAATCGAAAAATATTTTATAATATGTTAGAACTATACCATACCGTTTTAATGACAATCAATATTCAAGATATTGTAGCAATATTGATCTATCTGAAATCATTTTGAAACCAAAGAGCGCACAACTGGTGCTCTCTCCGGGGTCTGGTGCCCTCCCAGGTATTGCACTATGTCACGTTCTTGGCTCTATTACTGCGCTTACTACGTTTACTCTTTGACCCTACGCTTAAACATAGGACCTTCGATGCGGCAACCAATGGATGAGGGGGGGGGGGTCGCTGAGCATTGCGCGGTGTCCCGAGGTGAATCCCAATTTTCATTCTTCGACTGACAATAGCTAAACTTAATTTTATGAATTTCGCGTGTTAATGAAAGTACACAAGTTCAGTCAATTATTAACGGTATTGAATACAATATTTATGATGTATAGAGGATTCATTTTCTTTTGATGTAGGGTTTTTATTCAAAATGTACATTTGATTGAGTCCGTTGTGTAAAGTTGCCGCTCCGGAAGGAATCCCCCTCTCTCTTACGGTGGGTGCCTATTTTTGGCTGCAGTTACAGCTGAGTTACAGACTGCGAGCGATGTAGTGTGTGTGGAATATCTCTATTACGAGGTATACCAGAGTTGTTAAATATTCAAAATAAAATAATGTCGTGAAAAATGAGCAATGCGATCACCGTATTTTAGAAATTTTAGAAGTTATTTTCATTTTGTATGAATTCGATTACCGTAAATTGTCTCAATGCCGAACTAATACAAAAACTTCACTGCTCAGTAAAACCCAAGGCCAGAACCACGTGCGCGGAAGGTGAATATACCTTATACGGTGATATCTAAAATTTTAGTTCCCGGAACGTGCCTCAAATTAACTTGTATTAATTTAATATAAATAGTTATATATTTATAATAATAATAATAATAATAATAATAATAATAATAATAATGGGAACGTTAGAATCAACCTCAGCGAAACCCCACCATCTGACAACAAAAATGAACTGGAGAACTTAGTAAAACAACAGTGGGAGGAATCGTATGCCGAATTCTATGGATCTGACCCTTTCCAAAGACCGAAAATGCCAAAACTTCAGATAAGGGCTAAAACAAATCTCATTTTGAGCGAAGTCGATAGAATTCTCCAGTATGAAACAAAGAATATGCACAATATAGAATTACTGCATAACTTTGTGTTCATTGGTGCTGTCACAGTACTTAAAGCTAATGGCCAGAAGCTAATTTTAATCAATGATAGAAAGCAAGTTCAGCCTGTGCAGCCTCCTTGGGAACGGCGACTTCAACGCCAAATTGAAACACTGCGTAAGAGCATTGGTAGACTTTCTCAAACACTCAAAGACAACTGTAGTGCGAAGATTAAAAGAGAAGCAGAGAAAATTATGTTCAAATATAAAAATGAAGGAAACCAAACAGTCATCACGGTACTAGATCAGCTCAAACAAACTCTTTCTGTTAAAAGTAACAGGCTAAGAAGATACCGCGAAAGCAACCTTCGTAAGAAACAAAATAAACTCTTCCAAATAAATGAAAAACAGTTCTACCGCTCTATCCAGATGGATAATGCTCAAGAACCGAACCAAGGTGAAATGCCAGACGCGCAAGAAGTGAATAGGTATTGGGGAGACATATGGACACAAAGTAAGCACCACAATTTCAATGCTGAATGGATCCAAACTGTTAAAGATGAATGCGAAGACATACCCATGATGAATGACCATAGTATACACATTGAAGATGTTAAAAGAGCTGTAAAGAAAACTTTGAATTGGAAGGGAACCGGGAGAGATAACATACATAATTTCTGGTTTAAGAACTTTCCCAGCATTCACGAAACAATGGCAGGGTTATTCACAAAAGCCCTGAATAATCAAGAAGCCCTACCATCATTTTTAACTTATGGATTAACTTATCTTATCCCAAAATCCAAAATACCCAGCTCTGATCCCGGGAAATATAGGCCTATTACATGCTTACCAACTTTATACAAACTACTAACTTCCATAATAACAGATAAGATCTATCAGCACCTTGAAGACAATAACATCCTGGCTGAAGAACAAAAGGGCTGCAAGAGGGGGGCACAAGGCTGCAAGGAACAGCTCATCATAGATGCGGCAGTCTGTGGACATGTGAAGAAAACAGGAGGGACGTTATATACAGCTTATATTGATTATCAAAAAGCCTTCGACAGCTTACCTCACTCCTGGCTAATTGATGTGCTTGATATGTACAAAATAGACCCATTGGTTGTATCGTTTCTAAAGGCACAGATGCAAAGGTGGACAACCAGATTGCACATTTGCACGCAAAATAATCATGTCAATGCAGGAGACATACATATTAAACAGGGAATCTTCCAAGGAGACTCTCTTAGCGCTCTATGGTTCTGCCTTGCTATGAATCCCCTATCGACTTTGTTAAATAAAGATCAAATGGGCTACAAAATCAACAGCAAGATCGATCATGTACGCTTATCCCACCTGCTGTACATGGACGACTTAAAATTATTCAGCACCACAAGAGAAAAGCTTAATCATTTGCTTGACACTACTGCAAAATTTAGCAATGATATTGGAATGCATTTTGGCGTTGAGAAATGTAAACTAAATGCACTGCGGAAAGGAAAGTGGCAACATCAGATGGATTACACCCTTGGAGAAGGAAATGCTAAACACGAACATATTCATGCCATGAATCCTGAGGAATATTACAAATATCTTGGATATTTACAAAGATCTAATGTTGACCAAAAAATTACAAAATCTAACATTACCCAGGAATTTAAAACACGTCTGAGTAAAATTCTGAAAACTAAACTCAGTGCTGGCAGGAAAATTAAGGCTATAAATACCTATGTAATTCCAGTGCTGACCTACAGCTTTGGTATTGTCAAATGGACACAAACTGAACTAGATGCATTTAATACAAACTGCAGAGTACTTTGCACCAGATTTAGATGTCACCACCCTAAAAGCGCAGTTGAGAGATTCCACCTACCTAGATCTTTAGGAGGAAGAGGTGTCATAGATATTGTTAATCTCCATCACCAACAACTGGAGAGACTGCGTCAGTACTTCCACGAAAAAGCTAATGGAAGCAAGATACATCGGATTGTAACATACATTGACCGGAAAATTACACCATTGAATCTGTCTGATGAAAAAATGAACCTACAAAAGCAAATACAGACCAATGAGATGAAAATCAGCAACTGGAAAGAGAAGCAACTTCATGGACGCTATCCATACCAGATAGAGGGAGAACTGATGGACCGTAAGTCGTCAATTAAATGGCTGTGCTTGGGAGAACTTTTTGCGGAAACAGAGGGTTTCATGGTAGCTATTCAGGACCAAGTAGTATCAACTAAAAACTACCGTAAATTTATCCTGAAAGACACTAACGTTCGTGATGACAAATGTCGGCTATGTGGAGAACATAGGGAAAATATAGATCACATTATCAGTGGATGCAGCTCTCTAGCATCCTCAGAATATACAAAACGACATGACGACGTTTGTAAAGTGGTTTATCAGCAACTATGCCACAATAATAACCTTTTGACGGGTAACCGAACACCATACTATAAGTACACACCCGAACCAGTCATTGACACAAATAATCACAAAATGTACTGGAACAGGTCCATAATAACAGATAGGTCTGTATCATCTAATAAACCGGACATTGTATGGCATGACAAGAAAAACAAAAAGGTGTATCTGATTGATGTCGCAGTCCCGCTAGCTCACAACATCCCAAAGAAAAGAAGTGAAAAAATTCTAAAATATCAACCTCTGGCAAACGAGATAAAGGAAATGTGGAGCGACGTGGAAATGGTGACGATTGTACCAATAATTCTAGGCGCCACTGGTGAAATTCCTAAGTTCCTACATGAATCCCTAGCTGAACTGCATCTGAAGAAGGGGTTATACATCCAGATGCAAAAGATTGTAATACTGGACACATGTAACATCGTGAGGAAGTTTCTGAACATTGATGGTTGATCCAGTGCTGATTATGACAGTTGGAACGTGTATCTCTTGTTCATGGTAACCGAGATACACGTATGGAAACAAGTTAAATTGTGATAAAGGAAATAATAATAATAATAATAATAATAATAATAATAATAATAATAATAATATGACCAGAATATGTTTGAATAGCGAAACATTTCTGTTTTGTTTTGTGTTGTAATATAAAATCATTCAGATATTTATTGTATTTAGCAATAACGAGAAATAAATTAACAAGTGACTATAGGTTAACGATTATCGCTTATGGACAAACAGCGCTTTTCACAGACAAGAGTATTTGTCTGTTAATCCTTCTAACCTGAACATAGAAAGTGTTTATATCACTCTAAAGTAAAGATTATAAAAAATCAAGATGGATAATTTCTTTGCCTTAAAGAGAAAATAGGAATTAATAAAGCTAAACTTGTAATAATGTCAAGTAACTTCTCCCAAACACTGTCATGGGCCAGGTATCCAGTGACGTATCGCCACTCCGGACGAATTTGTGCAACCCTTTCTTTTAAATCTCGCGCCAATTTCTCTGGATGCAGTGCCCGCGAACTCTTGTAAGCTTGTTACATTTCCCAAGACCTTGACATCTCTGGTTTACAGTAAGCTCCAATTGCGCGTTTGGCAGGTTCATGACGAGTACACCTAAGGACTTTGCAATAGGAGCAATGACTAGCAGAGGTTTATCGCCCCACAATTTAACCCAAACCACAGCGAAAGCTACATCACGAAGAATGGCAGTGTTCTCTCATTTCGTTGGGATACTCAGTGATTTATTTGATACTTATTTTCTTCTTCCATTGAAAAATATGTACATTTTGGTAAATGTGACTAATTATCCATTATCCAATTTTTCTTTACACTGACTGAAATATATTTTGAATATTTTACTAAACTGACGCATCTGTCGATGATAGAACGCTTCGACTCTGAGTTTTCTCCACGGGCTCTTTCCTGAAGAGCGGTACTGCATCCGTTATCCATTGTGCATGCGTGTCTTGTTAGCGAGACAGCAATTGCTATGGCCGACAGCAGAGCTCTCCAAGGTCGCCTTCGCTGTGGTTCAAAGCGGCGCACACAGATGGCTCCACAGGCCGAATGAAGAGAGACGGGTGGTTTCTAGTGGCGACTCGTGCACTCAAAGCTCGGTGGTTCACGAAAGAATGACAATGCGGAGGATAGGGTATGCAGTTGCGTATGTGTCACTAATATCAATTAGTAATTTTGTCATTCAGATTAATTTATATTATTATCATGGAAATTTGTACGATAAATGCAGTGTACTAAGATATTTCATACAGTGATTGATTTCGAAACATTACTATTTTCAAAGCATCATTTATCAATACATAGATTTCAAATTATGAAACATGTGTTCACCTTTTTTGGATATCTGCGCGCCTTTTCTTGATGGTCGTAAACTTCATAACATCTTGCTTTTAAAGGAGATATTTGGAAAACGCGAAATTAATCCAAAATGGGCGTGAACGTAGTTATTTATACCTTTATACTACTTTTATACAGATGCCATTGTAGTGCCTCTGACCGAGAGGTCCTAGGGTTCGAGTCTCGTCGATGACAGACGCACTAGCTTGCCAGCTGGGTCGAATTCAGCCGCTAGATTTTTCTCGTTCTCGTTCAGACAGCAACTGAATTCGATTTAGTGATCTAGCTAGTGTCGAAAATCCAGCCACTGCCAAGAGTCGAACCTAGGACCTCCCGATTAGAGGGACTGCAGTGACATCAATGGAAACCCTGAGCCACCTCTCCCGGTAGAGAATTTGGAGAATTACTCGAGTACTCAACACGGTTCGTACGCTCATCTATGTTCTTGGTTCAGTTTCTAAACGAATAAAGCAATCCAAATTCAAGAAATAAAAGTGAAATGCTTTGTGAATTGAATACTACAACTTTGAGACCACGATGCTGGTTCCTGAGTATCACATAAAGACTGTTTCTCTTTGTCTCTTGCTCAATTTGGTAGAACTCAAGACTGTTTACAAAGAACAGTAACGAGTTTTTGCAGATAGTACCATATTTTCTCGAATATAGGTCACCCTCGAGTATAAGCCCTCCGAAGTTGGAATTGATTTTAGACGATTGAGTTTGTACATTGATATTCATGTTGGTTAAATGGTGCAATGCAGGTGTTGGGGTATGATCGGGAACAGTCGCGGCTCGTGATTTTCAAAATAGGGAAGGCTGCAAATGCATTGCATTATATTGCATTGCGTGCATGCATTACATTTATAGAATGCAGGCATTATATACATAATCTCTTCCGATACAGGCATAAGGGAATAGCACTCCTATCGCAAATTAAGAAAACTAGTTGATGCGCATTGCCACACGCTGAGCTGCATAGTAACGCAATCTGGTGAGCACGCCATTCTTCAGACCCAACGCCCACCCTTGAAGGCTGCCTGGCCGCAGCCTTCGTCCGCCGGTAAGCCTGTGCAGTGAATGCATGACGTCACGCCCTCCTCGTTTTACACAGACCTTATGGCGGAATGAAGTGGGAGCCTAACGCTTTTGCCTTCCCTGTCAACAGCTTCAAATGAGTTACGGATGACCGTTATCGAACTCACAAACATTTTGATATTACTGTTACATAATGTAACTCAGTAAGCCATTATTAATAAATAAATACATTTATGAATACAATTTTTAATTTCTTTCGGGCGGCGATTTCTACAGGAGAGGCTCCGCCTTACAGCCTTTAATGACGAGCCGCGCCTGATCGGGAATGTAATGTTGGTGTTTGTGTAAGAATTGGTATAGAGATGTACGTCCTCATGAAAGCGTACTTTTTGTTGTGTAATTAAAAACCTTTGTGACATACGGGGAATGCAATATGAAGATTTTCTTGAGCTCCGTAATACCTACCCTCTTTTTACTTTCTCACTACGGAGTAGAGAGAAAGTTATGTAATGCTGTGCGAAAACAAACGGCGAATTTTCGGCACAAAAACTCTTATTACAGAGCCCTGGTAATCAAAAAGGAGATAAATACAGTTACTAAATTCACAAAAAAATCTTTAATACGTGGTGGCGCCAGAATCTATGTTTTGTGGGTCCTTGATACCGCAAAATCGAATGACGGCAAAACGTCTGTCTCTCAGTCTGTAAATAACACTAGTAGCCAACCCGTTCAGCCGATGTTCTCCAATATTGATATTCCCTTATCGATCTGGCTGATGTCAAAGACCCTTGAATTTGAAACTAATATTTTAATTTTGGAGCGTACTTTACATGAAGCCCCTGGGACATTTTTGAAATAAAAAATGGCTTCATCGTTTTTTATTCAATTTTGTTGTTGGATAGTGAGAAGGACGTTTAAGAGAGTGATACAAGTCTCATGTTCTTTTAAAACCCTTTTCGAAAATTGCAAAAGTTTAAACTTTTTTCTGACTCTTTCTACAACTAAAATATTAAAGATCAACATTTTTTACCTTGAAATCTGTTCCTTAAGACATATTTTGAAATAAGGTTTCTCGAAAATTTGAGTACTTTTCGTGTAATTTTGCGTGAAAATACGGGCGAGAAGGTACGTGCTATTTCATCACATCTAGTTTTACTCAAGTACAATCATTTATAAAAATAACGATCACAAGTTTTTTGGCAAAATTTGAGAGCAATATATATTCGATTTTGTGTAATAGAAACAAGTTGGATCGGTAAATGGGCAACAGATTTTCGCTCTAATTTCTTTCCGGAATCCACATGAAGGAATCGCCTCACAACCGCGTGATTACAGACGATTTTTTGAGGGCGCTGCTAACGAAATAACTAAATTACCCCCTAACACACCAGATGAGGTGGCTCAGGGGAGGTCCTAGCGATTGAGTCCTGGCAGGATTTTCGAAACTAGCTATAAAGCTAGGTCAAATTCAGCCGCTGTCTGGAGGAGAATTCTAGCGGCCAGCTGCTCTGATAGGTCGTTTTCCGTGGTCCCTCCGATCAACACTACAAGAATTCCTACAGTATTCACAGTATCCTAACAAACGAGCCACGAACCGCACGCGATCTTTCCTTTCACTTCCTTGTCCTGACCTCCCTCCATTTACACACACTTTGCATTAAATACACCTGTCGGGAGAGCAGTCGAGGGCGTAGAGTGTGTCTCGGCTAGGCTGGTACCCCGCTGGTGAGAAATACCTGGCTGGGAAAACCCCGCATGCCGACTTGTAAGTCGGTGCCGGACCTCGACATTCAGCGGGGAAGATCTCCGCCATATTACGCGAGAAGCATATACTAGACTTACGGTACTAATGACCGTAGCAGATGACGCGCCCTGAAAAGTCAATGAAGTCATCCTTCAGAGCTCAACAACCGTGCTCCTATTGTTTACATTTACTAGAAGAATCAAAGGGGCCATCACAACATTTGCTGAAAATCTGATGGAAAAACTTAATGGAGAGGGGTCATTGAACCAGAAGTTTATTTGCATACGTGGAATACTTAGTGTTTTAGAATAATGCAGTACAAATAGTAGTTATTGTTTTTATATCATTACTAAACATATAATATTTTCGATTTTGATGGTCAATATTGACTAATCCAATAAAACATATTGTTCGTGCTTTTGATTGATTAATGTTACCTAATATCATTTATTGAAATCGTGAAGTGCTCTTTTATTAAGAACCTTTGGCTATCAGAAAAATCATCCCCGTATCAAATCCGAAAGAATCTAATGGGAGTCATCAATGTAACAAATAGTTCTGAACACAAAGGTTTCAGATAAAATATAGAGAGGGTAGATTGAAGTATTTAAGATTTTTACTTTCTCGCGCTTATGAAGGGAAAATTATAAAACGTTGCGCGAAAAAACGGCGAGTTTTTGGCAGAAAAACTCGTATTACAGTGCCCTGGTAACGAAAAAGTGGACAAATCCAGTTGCTGAATTTAGAAACAAAAATTTTTTAACATGTGGTTTGGCCAGAATCCGTATTTAAGGGTTCTTGATACCGACAAATTGATTGTTGGAGAAACGTCTATCTGTCCGTCTCTCCGTACGTCTGTGAACAATTCTAGGAGCTACACCGAATACCGATTTTCTTCAAAATTGGTATTCCTTAATAGATCAGGCTGATGTCCCCTTGAATTTGAAATCGATATTTTAATTTTCGAGGGTACTTAACATGACTTTACTCGGACATTTTCAAAATGTCCATCGATTTTTATTAAATGTTGTTGTTGAATCGTCTAATGGACGTTTAAGAGAACGGCACAGGTCTCATGGCGGTTGAAAACTAATTTTTAAAAAATTGAAAAAATTCAGATTTTTTCGGCGTCTTCCTACAATTTCAATTATGAAGATACAATTTTTTTCTTAACGGAATGTGTTCATCAAAAAAGATCTTCAAATAAGGTCATATTGATTTTTTCAATAATATGAGCATATTTTGAGTAATGTAGCATCAAACCTAATCACCCGCTCTGAAAATCCTGCGCTTCGTGATCGTAATTTTAGAGTTCTTTTGAGGCACTTTGATGCAACGTAAGTTAGATATTTCTTTGTTCGTGTCTTACATTGGAGCATTTGCTATACGTTTTCAAATTAATCGTTTAGAAATGATTTAAAACCCATTTGAAATAAATATGAAATAAAGATTGCTAGCCTTCAGTCGCCCGCTCCCAATTTACGCACGTGGATGCTTTGTAAGTTAGAATAAGTATATTTCATATTTCATTTTATTATTATTATTAATTATTATATTTATATTATATTTATGTCATTTAATTTTAAGTTGCGTCCCTTAATTGTGTTAAATATAAAAACGAATAGATGAGCGGTCATTGTTGGTTGTTGTAACCCATTATATAACCTACTAGCAAAATCCGGCAGACGTTGTTCTGCTCTCTCTTCCTTCACTCTCTCATTCTCTCTCCCTCTTTTTCCATCTCTCTTTCCTCCTCGCTTCTTCCTTCCCTCTTGTATCCCGACCTCTCTTTTTCCCTCTTTCCTTTTCCATCTCTCTCTTTCTCTTTCTATTTCCCCTTCACTCTTCCACTTTCTTTCTCCTTTCCCTCCTCTCTCTTTCCGCTTTCATTCTTTCCCCCTGTCATTTTCTCCCCTCTCTCTCATTTACCTTGTCTCCCTTTTCCATATTCTCTTTCTTTCCTCTTCTTCCTTCCCTCCTCTCTTTTTCCACTTTCTCCCTTCCCCTTAACTTTTTTCTTTTTCTTTGCCAGTTCCCTTTTGCCATCTATCTTTCCCTTCTCTTGCCTCTCTTTTTTCCCTATCTTTTTTGCTTTCTATCTCTTTCCAATCCCTTTATCCCACTCTTTTTTACCATACTAACTCTTTCCCCATACTCTCTTTTCGTCTTTTTTCCTTTTTTCCAAACCAAACGAAAATGAAAATATTGTGACGGTCGCGGCAACGGCCAGCATTGTTGTGGAAGGGGACGATTTGCTACGGGAGGACAAAGCGAAAGGAGTAAGGCCGAGTAGGTGCTTGGTGTTAAGAGGCACGTGTTATGGCAGGGAAGTGCAGGCATTAGTGGACTCGGGAAGCAGTGTAAGCGCAGTGTCAAAGGAATTTTGCGAAAAGGTGCGAAAGAGTGGACAGATATTGGTAGAGCTGCCGACGCGGAAGCTTCGTGTAGTGATGGCTAACCGAAAATTGGCAAATACCACGGGAAAGCAAGTTTGGGTGGAGCTGATTCTGGCAGAAATGACCATGGAAGTAGCGGCGATTGTGGTCTGAGGACTGATCCGCGACGTCATCATAGGGATGGACGCTTGGGGGCTTACCAAGCCGTCGTCGACGTAGGTACCAGGAGGGTTACGCTACGATCGAGAGGTTGTATTGGGAGCAGTCCAGTGGTTTCTGAAATGGATGCGCCGGAGGTCAAAGGATGCGAAATACAGGCTACAGTGGAAGAGGTTCTCCAGAACGTGGATAAGGCCGTTAACGGTGTCATCGACCAGGAAGGCTGTCCGGGGCGAGTTAATAGAGGAGCACCTAGAGATTTTCGGGGAATCATCGGAACCAGTGAGGGGTTACCGATTCCAAATAGTTTTGAAAGACACCGCACCGTTTTCCACTAAGCAGTATACCATACCGTGCAAGTACAGTGCACAAGTACGAGAATTGATAAGAGAAATGGAGCAGAAAGGCGTTGTTAAGAGAGCGATAACTCCGTATGTCAGTCCTCTGGTAGTAGTAATAAAGAAGAACGGTAGCACTCGAATATGCTTGGATGCGAGAAAGCTGAACGCGGTCACGATCCCACGGTATGAAGCGCCACCCACGATCGATGAAATGGTCGTCAAATTAGGAGGGGCAACGGTTTTCAGTGCGCTCGATTTCTCGTCCGCATATTGGCAGATTGAAGTCGAGAAGAAGAGCCAACAGTACATCAGTTTCAAGTTTGAGGGGACGCTGTATTCGTTTACGCGGCTGCCATTTGGGCTGAAGAATTCGGGGGCAGCGCTGATTCGTTACCTGAATGACGTAATCCCGGAAGAATTAAAAAACACGATAGTTATGTACGTGGATGACATTATTTTGTTTTCGGCTGATCTGCAATCGCACATGAGGAAATTGGAAGAACTGTTTCGAATATTTAGAAGAAACAATTTAAAACTGAATTGGGAAAAATGCGAATTTTGCAGAAGAAAAGTACAGTTCATGGGACATGAGATTTCAAGTGAAGGAATGAAGATTCAGGAGAGCAAACGGGAGATGACCCGAAACAATGCCAACGAAGGACGTTTCGAGTAGGGGACAAGGTGCTCGTCCGATCGTCTCATTCGTCCTCAACGGACCAGAAATTGTTTCGGAAGTTCTTCCCATTATATGACGGTCCGTACGTTGTAAGCAAAGTTTTAGAAAATAACAATGTAGTGTTATCTGATCAAGGCAAAGAGAAAGGCGTTCAAAATATTTATAATGTAAAGCTGTATAAAGAGGTAAGATGACAGGTGACAATAGCTAGGTAACCAAGGTAACGAAGTTGAGATGAGAATAGTTTCCAAAGTAGAGTGTACAGAGAATTGAGATGAAAGGTGACAGAAATAGGTGACAAAGATGATAAAGATTAAATGTTAAAGAATAGCTCGGAGGAACAAAGATTAAAGTTTTAAAAAAGGTAGTTTTTAAGGAATAGGTTAAGATTAGTTGTAAGGAATAATTGTAAGCAAGAAAGGAAGATTGTCTAAGTTAAGGCATAGGTGAAAGAAAAAATGGGGTGACATTGTAGCGTGTGACAGTGCGACCATAGACGACGGTAGGGTGTGCAGCGCAACAGCGGGTGCAAGTGTTGGCAGGTGCATCCGTCGCGAACGAGAGTAGTAACTTGAAGCATTGTTAGCCCAAGGTCGAACGCACCAGTACAGCCGAGAAGGGAGTGCAGGTGGTAGCAGGTGCAGGGTTTCGCCGACAATAAACAAAGTGTAGACTTCGCAGTAAGATAGCAGTGATAGATGTCACCTCAGTATGATGACATCATGGACTGAGTAACATCTTAAGGCGGGGGAAGATGTAATGATTTGTGAGACTAGCCCGCAAGAATGCATGGAACACGGAACGTCTATATAAGCAAAGAGGAGCCAATAATGAAATAAACAATAGACAACAGCGCCGCGTAATAATAATTATTAGGAAAGTGATAGAAAACAAAAGGGGCGGCAATAGGCATTATGAACAGTGAATAGAACCCAAATTTAGGAACATTTTGAACCAAGAATCACGTTATTCGAGCCACGGGTTCCGTAAATATCACAAGTTGTGTAAATCGCATGTATAACACGGCGAAGATTGAAGACATGGTGACCATTGTTGTACCTCTGAAAGTATACAACAAGACGAGTTTTATTGAATATCCAGTGAATGCCTGGGTGGATTTTGGCCAAACTTTCAGAATTTATAGAGAAAAATATTTAGATCAGGGCAAAATTAGTCACGACGCGGGGGAATTTATGTAGGGCTCGGAATAAATTATTATCCAGTTTCATAGCATAGCGGATTAAGAAAGAATTGAAGGAGCGACTGAAAATGTAAGTGACGTCATCACGAGTTGAGAAGACGAAAAATAAAGGTTTTTGGAAAAAGGAGAACAGGAAAGGGGAATTCGGTAATGTGACGACTACAAAATGAAAGCTAGTAAAATTATGAAACAGATAGTAAGACGCAAGATGCCCGAAAACAGTGAAAATGTAAACGTTTTCGAACATTTCTTATGGTGATGGGCATGTGTTTAATAAAAAGACAGTCACTTGGATTGTGTGGACCAACAATGTAAAATGTGTTACAGACAGAAAAGAGTTCGGGTTTGATGAGGATCGCATGCGTTTGGATGCTGTGTTAAATTTTTGGGGAAATTTCGCGGAAGTGTCGTGCATAAGTTTTTGAGTTATTTTCGGTTAACATCAATTGTTTAAATTAGGTCGAGCTAAAATTCAATTTAATTTATTTAGAAATTCACGAAAAAAAATCCGCATGGACAGCATTCACGCAAGTTAGGCGCAGGGAACAGGAGAGTCGCAAAATCTAAATACGTCGCGAAAGAAAATAGAAGTAACGTTTAGGGAAGACGCGATTGATGCAAGGAACAATGAACGGAAATATATTTGGTAATTTTTAAATGAGCGAGTGTACATGGGATCTGATGGTAGCTGAACGGGACTGCGTGCAGGAAAAATGCACGTTACAACTAGCAACGAAGGGCGCCGACAGGAAGTGACATCGCTGCAAAAAGGGAAGTGGCACGAATTGTGCAATTACTGTTTTTTTTGTTGTTTGTTCACGCGCAAGTCTAAAGAAAAATTCTGTCGAAGACCAAGTCATGATATTAGGTTAAGGATAAGATAAAAAAATAGGGGTCACGACAGAATGCGCATTCTGATGTATGCATGAGATTTTCGTATATGTTTTCAGTGTGCATGGTTGTATTTATTTTTTTTGTATGTTTATGTATTTGTGTTGTCACGTTTTCGCAAGCCGGAGAGGCAGATTGTGTTTATGGATAGGATATAAGCAAACAAAAAAATCCGAAATTAAATGTATGAGCATCCCACATGGCTCATAATTGCCTTGAATTCATGTGTTTTTATTAAATAGTTGTATAGAATTTGACCCAGGCACGAACGAAACGGACCCTTACCTCAACTCCGTATGGAGTGAGCGCGCGGACTACGACCAGGTAGGTTGTGAATGATTATTCGAGCTAGCAGAGGTACGGGCAACCGATAAGCGAAGGTATTGTGGCACCCAATTGCAAGTTAGAGCTAGGCAGGGCAAAGATAGTGCACGTGACGAGTAGGGAGAGAGAGAGAGAGAGAGAGAGAGAGAGAGAGAGAGAGAGAGAGAGAGAGAGAGAGAGAGCCCGTTGCATTGGCGCACCAACGTGGGGGGTGTAGTGATTGAGGGCATATTAGAACCCATTACACTATATTTTCCTCTTTTCCTCTCTTCCCTTTTCTTGTTTCTCTCTTTCCCCTCTCTTTTTCCCTATCTTTTCCGTCTTTTTACTGGTATCTTTTGCCCCTCTTTCCCCTTCTCTTTTTCCTCACTTTTCCACCCCTGACTCTTTTTCTCTCTCTATTTCCCTCCCCTTTCTCTCTTCTCCTCCCTTCTCTCTCCATCTTGCATTGCTGGTTCCTTCTGGCCTCCTCGGCCTCGCCCCGCGTCACACGGCAACGGCCAGCAATAATGAAGTGGGGTTCCCATGATTGGGAATTGCATTTAACTGAAGCGCCACATTGTGCTGCAGCGCCTTCTAGTGGAGTTACAAACAATGAATAGCATAAAAACCTCCATGAAAACACATAGATGTGCCAACTTTCATGGAGATCGGTCACACGGCCATCCCCCTATGCTTACTCTATGATTCTACCGCACCGCTGCTGGCCTGTGGTGGAGTGTATCAGGAACCCGTCTCTTAGCGACAGGCGAAAAATTACGACCGTGGTGCATCTACCAGCATACTTTTTAAATTATTTATTTTCCGCATTTATGTTGTATTAATCTTTACCAAACTTTGCAAGAACACTGCGTCAAATCCTGAAGAAGCGCCTGTAAATATTTCGTATGTATTCATACACTCATTTTTGTTAAATCAATGTCGATTACATGTCGTTGAATTCACTTTTATTAGTATAGATAACATCGCACTGATAACAGAAGGCAATAATGACAGCTTCAGTAATATACACTAAAACTTTTACATATTTATAGAATATTACAATAGAATAGTGTTCAATAATTACTATTATAAATTTTTCGATCTGTTTGCATTTGTTATGCAACGCTATTAGTATCGTATTAGTTTTTAATTATTTTATTTTCTCTCATACTGCTTACGAAGAATATTGTAAGGCTAAAAAACTCATACCATATGTTTGTGAATACACTGCATACCTTAAAAACTGAATTCAAAGCAAGAAATATATTTTTCTTTAAAGTTTTGAATAAAAAATCTATTGCTTGAAACTATTTAATTTTCAATTCAAACTAATTTCTATTACTATGGCGAGAAAGTACGTCCTGTTCTAGCACCACTAGTACCTTTTGCCATCGGCAATCAAATGAAACAAATGGACGATTTTGCGCGTCGTGCAATCAATGTCGTCATAGGGGACCGAAATAAGAGACTCCGACTACAACAGGAAAACGCCTCAAAATCTTACCTCACCAGGTAAGATTTTGTCAGGTGTCGGCTGTCTGCCAAGACGGTTTATGCTCAAAGAGATTTATATTCCAATAAGGATCTTCTTGTTAAGAATAAGGTCTAAGTAATTCTTCTCAACTGTTAAAATAATGACTATTCTAAACTAGAGGATCTACAACACCACGTACTTTCTCGCATTATTTGTAACTTGCAAATTTTACGAAAATTCAGAGAGAACGAAATTCGGACCTGCGCCGTTTTTATAAACGTACTTCGAACAATCCGAGAAAAATCTTAAGAAAATGGTTGGAGCCGTTTTTGAGAATATCTTGTTTTTATAATTGCTTTTATTGCAGGCAAAATTGCGTGAAAATGACCATTAAAAAATTATACAGGATCTTATTTAAAGATCTACTTTTGAAGAAAAGATTTAATTACAAAAACTTATCTACAAACTTATGGTTGTAGAAACGCCGAAAAATATTAAACTTTTGCAATGTTCGAAAATTAGATAATTCAAGGATAATCGTATCTGCGCCATTTTATAAGGGTACTTTCATAAGTATAGTATACTCTACTAGAGGAAAAAAATAAAGAAGAAATTTGGAGAAATTTTTAAGGAAATTTTGAAAATGTAAAGTACCTCCTAAAATCAAAATACCAGTTTCTAATTCAAGGAACCGTGACATGAGCCAGATCGGGGTAATAAATTTGGATGAAAATCCTGCGAACGGTTTAACTTCTAGGGATGCTCACCGTCGGACAGACAAACATTTTGCGGTGAACTAATTTTTCGGTATCAAGAAACCATGAAATGTAGATTATGACTGCACAGTGTATCAGAGGAAGTTATTTTCTACATAAGGAAGAAGTAATAACCAATTTTTCCGATATCAAGGACTCTCAATACGAGTTCTTCTGTGAAAAACTCTGGCATTTTTCGTACTACGTAAGTAGTATGAGAAAAATTAATATGATCGTGAAACACACATCTTTTGTAATCTTTAAGAAGGGAAACACACATACACGTGTTAAAGGTGGAAAACGAATTTTAAAAATAACACTTGCCATTTAATAGAGACTCATCTTTAGTGAACCAGCCACTTAGACCCAAATAAGCGGTTTTATCCTTTGCTCTTATGTACCTGCATGATCTGCTTTTGCAATGTGTGTACCTCTTTTCTCCTTTTCGATATTCGCGACGGTTTGCATTATATCATCAGTGATTTTGAATCTTCAACAATTCATCACAGTGAGAAATGGCACTTCGTGTGTTAACTGAAATAAACACTACCAGAGGGTAATATACGCAGTATCAATTGGAACGTTCCGCTAAACCCCTAAAAATTATTTAAAAGTGAATCATAAAAGTGGTTTATGCAATTAGTCTATAATGTTAAGCTTTATTGCGTGAGTTCATGTTTTGAAAACGAGCGACGTTAGGAGCGAGTTTTCAAATTTGTACGAATGCAATAAAGCAACATTATAAACGAGTTGCATACGCTATTTTTTTTGTATAACAGCATTACAAATGTATAAGAGAATCAAATGCTAAAAGCAAGACTTAAATGCTAAAAGCATGCCTAGGGGTGGCTCGGGGTGGTAGCCAACTTGGGGTGGATAGATGTATCTCCAACGTTTCAAACCCAGCTGGAGCATATCTACAAAACGTCTTTGGTATACATTCGTTTAAAGTAATTGTTCCCTTTTAACCCGTGTATTATAAAAATACCCATAAATTATGTTCCCTTTTAACCCATGAACCTAGAAAAGACCAGATACCTTAGATGTAGTAACAAAACGTCCTTGTTTAATTTTTTGTAAAGTTCTCCACGAATGTAATGCCGATCGCAATCCAGTTATTTGTTCAGTCCAGGACCACCCCAATTCACACCCCTCTCCAGAAAAACACATTAGATAAAGTGACTATATACTCAAGGGATTCCAACGGTTCATCACACAGTAGCAACTTTCCTTAATGTCTCTCAAGCTTTCGATCGTGTTTGGCACTACGGACGTCAATACAAATAAAAAGCAGGTCTTCCAAACTATTTATATAAAGTAATAAAACATATTTTTTTACCGACTCAGAAGATATTGTTTGTCTATAAAAATAGATACTTTCAATTTTATTGATGAAGAACTAGTTGATTTATAGGGTTAAAAGGAATGTATGTAGGAACCTTAAGTTATATTCTTATTGATTACCTTTCATGAATAGCAAACGTTTCGTGTTCGTTAGCCCATCACTTTCAATGCAATATCTAAAGAGTTACTTCACAAACCACTTGTTAAAACGTGTATTGTGTATCATAAGTAAATTTTTAAAATTATAAAATGTCTTCTGTATACGTGTTAAAAAACTTTGGTTCAATTTACAATATTTGTTTCTTCTTTGTCAAGTGAATTATGATCAATGGAGAATAAAGAAATAAAAACATACATAGATGCAACATACATACAACATAAAGAAAACTCGTACGTACTTGACGTAAATTCAAAAGCAATTTGCGAGATGTCCGCGAGGGAATTCTTTTGAGACATTCAGATAGCATGACAAGAAACATGAATACTATTTACTTTCTGAAGCGCGTAATTGGAACAAATACTTAACCTCTCACTATTCACATTTGATCAACATCGATGCAACTGTCTGTGCACAGAGCTTCTCAGAACAACAGACAGTGATTGGTTGCCTTCTCAGTAATGTCAATTCTCCCCTGAAGCGTCACGTAATCCCGCGCTGATGGTGCCTCGGCAGCTGGCGTCAGCTCCCCTAGATCCTTTGCCTCGAGGACCAAACGCCACTGTGATTGGCACTGCAAGAGGCTTTCCTATCAATCCCGCTTATGTGCTCGATACTGGAAAGGCTGCGGGTGGTGTCGATTTGAGTTGTTCTTTATATCCAAAAGTTTAACGTTCACAGCAACTTCAAAAATATCGAAAGATGCATTTCCGCGACGGCTTCAAAGGGCAAACATGAAATATTTAATGAGGGTAATTTGTTAAGTTATTTGTATAACAAGGAATTTAAATACGAGTAGTATTCACGAACGTAATTTTCCCGATGAATAAATATGTATTGCATTCCAGTTGATATAAAATATTTTTTTGCATTTTTACAATTTTTTAACTTACAATTTGGACTGTATAATTCCAAACAGAGCCGGATTTCTAAATAGGGTGAGTAGACTGCAACCTACAGGAACAAAATTTTAGGGGCGGCACTTTGGCAATTTATTTAAAGGTTAAAAATAAATATTTCGGACGTTAATAATATTTTCCGTACGAACTTAAAAACAAATATTACTTGAAAAAAGGTTTTAATCTTTCTACATACTTTCTAAAACTATAACATAATAGAAATTCACAGCACGTAATCTTGTAATATAACTTTCTTGTAGTGTAATCTAATTTGGTTTGATAAAACTGCATGGCGGAAGGTGCAAACGCAGGGATTCGATCTGACAAAGCTGGTTTCGGCACTACCATTATTGAGAACGAACGACACCGAAACTTGGCCTGTTATCGGGATGCGCCGACCGCGTCGTAACAATGCTGGAGGCGTCAAATGACATCTTGCCACCGTTCATCGCTCAAACTCGAGGCGCTCAGGAGGCATGTCCTGTTGAATGACGCAAATTGCTTTTGCGATTTGCCAGATTTCTACGTTAACCAACACGTAACAAATCTAGCGTTACCTGTAGTTTTTGTAAATAACCCTTATGTTTGTGGCTTAGATGCAAAAAATAATGAAAAAGTAACAGTTCTGACGAATATTTATTTTGCCTATTTTCACGTAACTGTACACTATGTGATCAAAACTATCGTGACACCTGGCTGAAACGGACGTACAAGTTCGTGGCGCCCTCCATCGGTAATGCTGGAAGTCAATATGGTGTTGGCCCACCTTTAGCCTTGATGACAGCGTTTCCTCTCGCAGGCATACTTTCAATCAGGTGCTGGACGTTTTCTTGAGAAATGGAAGCCCATTCTTCACGGAGTGCTGCACTGAGGAGAGGTATCGATGTCGGTCGGTGAGGCCTGGCACGAAGTCGGCGTTCCAAGACATCCTAAAAGTGTTCTATATCATTCAAGTCGGGACTCTGTGCAGGCCAGTCCATTACAGGGGTTATTGTCATGGAACCAATCCGCCACAGCCCGTGCAGTATGAACAGGTGCTCGATCTTGTTGAAAGATACAATCACCATTCCCGAAGTGCTCTTCAACAGTGGGAAGCAAGGTGCTTACAATATCAATGTAGGTCTGTGCTGTGATAGTGACACGCACAACAGAAAGGGGTGCAAGCCACCTACAGGAAAACCACGCCCACACCATGACACCACTACCTCCTGATTTCACTGTTGGCACTACACACGCTCGCAGATGACGTTCATCGGGCGTTCGCCATACCCACACTCTCCCATCGGACCGCCACATTGTGTACCGTGATTCGTCCCTCCACACAACGTTTTGCCACTGTTCAATCGTGTGATGTTGACGCTCCTTACACCAAGCGAGGTGGCGTTTGGCATTTTCGTGCGTGATGTGTGGTTTATGAGCAGCCGCTCGATCATGGTTCCAAGGTTTCTCATCTCACTCCTAACTGCCATAGCACTTGGAGTGGATCCTGATGCAGTTTGGAATTCCTGTGTGATGGTTTGGATAGATGTCTGCCTATTACTCTTTACGACCCTCTTCCAATGTCGGCGGTCTCAGTCAATTCTCAGCGGTGTCAGTTAACAGACGAGGTCGGTTTGTATGATTTTGTGCTGTACATGTCCCTTCACGTTTCCACTTCACTATCATATTAGAACCTAGGGATGTTTAGGAGTGTGCAAATCTCGCGTACAGACTTCTCACACGAGTGGTACCCAATCACCTGACCACGTGCGAAGTCCGTGAGTTCTACGGAGCGTCCCATTCTGCTGTTGCACGATGTATAATGACTACTGAGGTCGCGGAGAATGCGTACCTGACGGTAGGTGGCAGCACAATGCACCTAAGATGAAAAAGAGTGTTTTGGGGGAGTGTACGGATACTTTTGATCACATTGTATATTTTAGGTTATATAACTTTCATATTTAATAATTTAAGCCCGGTATACACGGTACAGTTTTCGTACAGATTCTCATACGTTTCTATACAGAAACTTCAAGATCTCAAACTAGAAGTACAAAAGCCAAAAGTCGCGCATACACGGTCTACACGTTTTCTGCACGAATAGCGACAGGCCGCCGCTAGGGGGTCTAAAGAGAAACAACTGAATTGCACCGTCCGAGTACTGTCAGTGGTGGTATTTCTGTGTGTGCGTTCTGGTTTTGATCTTCACACAATCGCACTTTGACACACCTAACCACAAAATCGCAATGGCCGATCCCCGTTAGTGCATCATTCTGCCGCTAGGGGCGCTTAAGTCAAACTGCAGGCTTTCTGCATGAAAAATTATGAACATGTTAATCTAGAAAACGTGCAATCTGGTCTGCACGTTTTCTATACTTCCAATCTGTACGAAAACTGTACCGTGTATACCGGACCTAACATATTTAACTTTCTAAGCCTTTTTTCTCGTCATTTCCTCCTCCTCTTCCTTCGACTTGCCCCCTGCGTCCGCCAGCTCCGCACCAGCCGCCGCGTAACGACTCGGGCGAGGCGCTGTAATTACAGAGCAGGTGCGCGCGCGCAAGTGCCGTGTGCACGCGCTCCGCAGGGCGGCCGAGCAAGGGCTGCGGCTCGCGGTAATTGCGGGCGCGGCCCTCGCGGCCCCCAAGGCGGCGCGGCCGGCGGGTTGCAGGCGAGTTGCGCACACCCCGCGCGTCACTGCCAGGCCTGCGGCCGGCGCGCCGCCCGGACGTCATTCGCTCCAATAGGGAGGTTTAGCGCCACGCGGAAGTTCAAGTTACTACTCGCGCAACTTTTCTTGAACGATGACCTTGAGCAATAAACAATTCAAGGCTAAGGCTCGCAGCGAGCACTGATGACAACACTCAAACCATTAAAACTTCGTTGGAGCGAAACATAAGCTAGCCAAAGCTAGTTGCTTTCATAGTCGAGAACTTCTGTTTAGTTTTATTACCACACTGAAAAAAAAGATACCATAATTCCTAACAAGGTTTCAATAGTTACACAAAACCTTCGTATGCGAAACACAGACCTTGTTGCTTTACTCCCTTTCCTGGTTACAACAGCATCTACGATTGCTGATCTTGATGGACCAAACTTGATGGACCAATAGGCCTGTGATTTCTGAGAGGTTGATGTTGCTTCATAAACGGACCTGTCGGCTTCATCAAGCCTAATCATGTTGCAGAGAACTAGCTGGCCACAGCAGCCAGATACCTTGTCAGATAATTACGTATTGAAGAGCATTCAACATCTGTTAAACACACACGTGTGTGTATGTGTGTGTATATGTATGTGTGTATGTATATATATATATATATATATATATATATATATATATATATATATATATATATATATATATATCACATTATTTCAATTACATAATAGAAGCATGATGCGATAATTATGACTTTATCAAGCAAAGAAAACATATCTGTCATTCTTGCTCAAAACGGGAACGAAGTTTGAGACAAACTTTAATAATTATATTATTTTCCGTCTGCGTTGTTACACATATAAATATAAATATCGAAAGACAGACTAATTACGTTATATATTTATCAGCTACCAGTCCCAAGGCATTCGGCGGGCTCTTGGAAGTGCATGGGGGGGGGGGAGGGGACAGGAAGTTGCGCGCGCGCACCGAACCTGGCTGGAACGTGACCGCAACCCAATATTATCTGTTCATCATAAGAAAAATTCTGATTTAAAGAAGTACAAGTGTAGGTTCACTACATAAGATCTAATTTGAGCCATCGGTTGTTAAATTAACCTTGCATCAAAACTACTGCAAACTCTTCGTGGAGGAGACAGTGCGAACTGCACGCGTGTTGCTGTGCGATAAGGACCTGATATCAGCCGAGGATTGACGAAGGTCAGGTGCGTGACATGGCTTGGTCCGCACCGCAGCGTCGCGCCGGCGATCGGCCTGCGACGACATTCTATTCAGTTCATTTTGGAAGGGCTAAGAGAGTGACTGGCCCTTCAGGAAAATTTCTTCGAAGTGGTGAAAAGCGCATCGTTGTGAAAGTTTTCAATTTGTTGTTGTAGAAAAATACGTCGTTGGCAAAGCAAATCGTTGAACGTACTATGAGTTCACTGGTAAGTACTGTATTGAAACATATCGTGCTGCATCAGTGTGGATTATAATCTAAAGGATATTGGTGGATATCTTTTAATAGGTGCCAGACTACAGAGTCTAAAATACCTCTTTGAAGTGAAAATCTTATTTCATTGGAAGTAAACGGGCGAATGAAGTTCGAAAGAAAATGATACCTTCATGTACACCGCCTATTTGAAATCAAACAAGAATTGTCAACCAAGATTAAAAGAGAATGGTGGAATGGAATTGCAACTTTTAGGTACGTATATACTTCTGTCATGCGTTGTAATAATAGAAAGGCATATATTAGTTTATGTGCATTTTAATTGGACATAACCTACAAATCTTGGCCATGAATCTAGCTCAAAGTTATTTTAATGTAAATTGTAAAATTCCTCTAAAAGCTTATGTCCAACAAGATAACCAATTATTTCGTTTTACATCATCGGTTTGAATCCTTTCAATTCAAATTCTAATGTTGTTAAGTGGATACAGAATTCAATTACTTCCAAACTCATTATTTACCTATTAAAAAAGTTTAAGTTATTTGATTAGTTTTTAATACTCAATTAAGCATTGCAAATTCGTATTAAAATGTAAAGAAATAATATTTATTATGTTGCCAATTCATTGAAATAATTTTAATATAGTCTTCAAGTGTCATTAATGGCCATTAGAAATTGTAGAATTAATTGTTGTGTAGTATTTCCATATGTTATAAGTGTACAGAATTTTGATTACTGTATTTAAATTGAGACTAAAGCCAATCATGTTCTGTAAATAATTGAACAAAATAATAATGCATTCGTCAAACAAACTGCTGTGAAACACTTTCTATTTTTTTTAATTTTCAATAATTATCACTTTAATTATATTTTCAAATACTATTGTATTAATTTTATTTTTCAGGTAGTTTTTGGCACAGGTGATGGAAATTGGTCATTGAAACAGGTGATGGTTCATCGATACAGATATTCATGGATATTGTTAATTCTAAATGGCTATTGCATTCTATGAAAAGATCATGAACATGTATTTGAAGGTGATGCCAGTATACATTTTGCTAATTTTGCAAGCATCATGGACTTTTGTGATTTCATTCGTATTTAACATTCACAAAATGTGTATACATAAATGGATCAATTTTTTTAGTGTGTATCATTTTTGACCAGGCAAGTGATTTTAAAATTCTCATTAGGTAATATAACTTGTGTTATAATTCTGTTATAGTTTCAATGTGTACTATGTCGTAGTGCTCTCAGAATTACTACAAATGAGTATGAATAATATAAAAAATGCACATTCTCACTAGAGAAGTGTCATTAACTTCAAAATGCTGTTTTTTCAGGACATTGTTTTACAACTAGAGTTCTGAATCAAGCTCATGGAGTGTGACAAATTGTAATTTTCTTTTGAAAGATTATTAATTTTTACTTTGGTTTCCAAGGAAAAAAATTTCAAGTCTTTCATAATTTAGGGTTCTCCACTGTGTGCTGTTTCATATAGTATGGACAACACTGCATTCTCAAATATGCAATGATTTTGGCTATTATTCATCTTCAAAATTACCAAAGAAAAATATATCAGATTGTGTTAATGATTCTTGGGCAAAGAAATGTCATTACTGTTGTAATAGTGTTGACCTTGATAATTTTCTGAAACATTTCCCTTGCCAAGTGAACAAAATACTTTCCTTTTTAAAAAAAACAATTCAATATTACTAGACATGATTCTTGTGCCCTTTAAAATGCTAAAACCTGGATACATATGCCAGATAAAATTTGACAAAAGATGCACAATCAAATTTTAGCTTGGTATTTTTTTCATTGTCTTTTGAAACAGGAACACTATACAATTTTTCGAAATTTTACTTAGTCAAATTCATCCTTTTGTGAGACATCAATCTTTTTGAACATTCTACTACCTCACCAGAAGTAATTGGAGCATATTTGTAAGATGAAATCTGAGCCAATGTGAGGTCAAATTCTGCATTTTCTACTCATGAATTTTTTTTCTTTTAATTTCATAGAAGTTTTAAATCGAATTAGAATTTATTGGTTTATATAATTTTTCCTTGGCAGCCACACTTGCAAACACTAATTTCAAAGACATTGTAATATCTTCAACATTATTTAATGACTTCAATAGAGGTAATCCTGCTGTTTTCAATTTCTGAATTGGTATTGGCAATTTTATAATATATTTTATTTTACTTTTTTGCATGCAAGCAGACTAAGAGTCTGCACCTTATTATTTTCCCCTCCCTTGTATCACTGTCAGTTACCAGGGATATTGAGTAGTGATCTATGTGTGTGTGAAATTAATCAATAGTATTTGGAGAATATAATCCTAAATTTTGAAGCAATCCAGAAAAGTATGCATTTAACAAACTAACTTGCCAAATTTAAAAGTCACTTCAGAACTGGTTATTAATTTGCTAAGAAAACTTATTATTTGACTCATCCAATAAAATGAAGGCCAATCATTTCGTCCCACGCTAAAGTGATGAGTCTTCTCCCACCTTACACAATACTAAAATTATGATTTATCCCGACCTCTCACTATATTTATTCGCTGTTATTGAGTGCACATTCTTCTCCACAATTTTTTATTGTTGCATTCATGTGATAATAACAATAGTTATGACATTAACTTTTTGGGAGTGTAGGATTTGTAAATGCAGGCCAATGAGCTTATTCATTGTCAAATGGGCAAAGAGGTTTCTAAGCAATGAGATTGATTCAAATAGCAGACCCAGCAGGTAAATCAATGCTGGGCAATACATTTTAATTCCAGTTTTTAAATTAATTTAACTAATTTTATTTTATTTTATTGTTTGTGTGTACATTTACATTACAGATATTGAAATAACAGAAGTAACAAATATAAAAATGATTTATGTTGGTGATTTCTTCCATATACTTTTTTGATTTTAACAGTATGTAAACTATTTATGAATTCATTGTAATTGTAAACTAAGTGTTAATTTTATGTAGATGAATTTTGTGCTAGTGAATGCAAGAACTCAAAGTTTAATGAAGGGACTAATAGAATTGAACCTTTAGTAACCAAAATTAAAATAAACATAAAACAAGAATTTTAAATTTGTAAAATGAAAGGTTAAAAGAAATAAACAACAAATACATTCGAAAATAATTTTCAGCTACATATTTAGCCATAATTTAAATAAATCTTGGAGTTTTTATAAAATAAATGTGAATTAAATTTGTTTTTGGGAGATCAGTAATAAAAGTTGCTATTTAAATGTACTTGTGAAACAATTTTAAAATAGTTTTGAAACAGTAATAAAACTTTTTTAAAATAATTTTGAAAAAAGTTATAAAATATTGTTGAAATAATTACTGATGACTGTAAACATGTTCTTAGTCTCCTTGTGTATTTAATCCACCTGATAACATAAATGATTAAGTGGTACATCAATGTTTCATTATCATTTGTTAGCTATTAAGTTTATGTCAATATATTTCACTCTATTGTGAGTTACGTTATATTTTACACATTTTATTTTACTAAATAAATATTTTAATGTTAAATTCTAATATTTTATTTTTAGGTACATGCTGTTTCAGAATATTCATTGTATGTATGTATGTGTGTGTGTGTGTGTGTGTGTGTGCCCACATATATATATATATATATATATATATATATATATATATATATATATATATATATATAAAACTTTCATTCAAAAACAATGCAGGCATATTGATGTATGTATATCTACCGTAATAACAGTCAGACTGCAGAATTTAAAGCCTTTTGAGGCTTATTGTGAAATTTAATTATCACTAAATGCGTAATTTTTATGCAGCTATTTTTACGGTGCTTGGTTGTGTAGGTAAATATACAGATCTGTTTTTGGATCAAAAATAAATAATGAATATTCTATTAACAGCAAGTACCACGTATAACCCATCCTATACCCCTCAACGATCAGTAATTGTAACACCAATTAGAAATGCTTAAATAAGGCAACACGTGCGGCTGGTCCTTCAACCAGTATAGCTGTGCAAGCCGACACGGAAGGCCGGGTCCTTCTATCAGTTTCGCCCGGATGCGTCATGACGGTAGGCTGGATCCTCCAACCTGTGTTGCTCGCTTGTGCCGAGCAGATAGCCAACTCTTCCAACAAGGTTGCTTGGACTCGGCAGCTTCTACCTGTGCCCTCTGACAAGGTAAATTTAAAGGAGTGCAACAAGGGACTCTTTACGATGCAACTTTTTGTTCCAACTATCTCCGTCACGGAACAGCAACAGTGTACCTGGTTGGGCCTATATTATCATGCATTCCCTTGATACAGTATAATGGATCAGGTATGCTGCAACTGTTCTTTTTTCTCCGTGCATTATCTAGAGAAATGGCTGTGGTACGTCCAGGTTCTTCAAGGGAGGCACCTAAAAATTCTATCTAGTATCCCTGCTGTTGCCTACTAAGAGCGATGTTCTGGTCGCACACGTAGCAGGATTGACGGATTTTCCAGAGGTTGGCGTTACAGCAAATACTCTAGTAGCCGACTTTGTAACTAGTACTCCCATTCCGCCCGCATTTCTTCAATCCATCGTTCAAGAAAACTTGCGCGAGTAGTACTTCATCTAGTCAGGACTAGTCACGAGCTGGTGTCAGTCAACGTGCGGTCTGAAAGACGACGAGGGACCCCCTTCACAGGGCTCACACACCTCCCCCTTGCAGAGGTTAAACCTCGCGGGGCCCTCTTTACAGGGCCCGGATAATACCTCTTCTTTTCCTTCTTTTACTTTAAACGAATCTCCCGTGATGGATAATACCTCTTCTTTTCCTTCTTTTACTTTAAACGAATCCCCCGTGATGGATAATACATCTTATTTTCCTTCTTTTACTTTAAACGAATCCCCCGTGATGGATAATACCTCTTCTTTTCCTTCTTTTACTTTAAACGAATCTCCCGTGATGGATAATTCCTCTTCTTTTCCTTCTTTTACTTTAAACGAATCTCTCGTGATGGATAATACCTCTTCTTTTCCTTCTTTTACTTTAAACGAATCTCCCGTGATGGATAATACCTCTTCTTTTCCTTCTTTTACTTTAAACGAATCTCCCGTGATGGATAATACCTCTTCTTTTCCTTCTTTTACTTTAAACGAATCTCCCGTAATGGATAATTCCTCTTCTTTTCCTTCTTTTACTTTAAACGAATCTCTCGTGATGGATAATACCTCTTCTTTTCCTTCTTTTACTTTAAACGAATCTACGGTGTCAGATCCCGCAGTGCCCTCCGGGCTCTGCGGAGAAGGAAGGAGACACGGAGGCGAGTGCAGTCATCTCCGCCGCCGCGGCCAAAGAAAACATCAGAAACAACGAGTTCGAAAACATTTACAAACTAATAGTCGAGTCTTGTGGGATCAACACTGACTAGCCTCGACGGTGACGACGAAAGCCCAATGACTCTGCAAAAACAAAGAGAAGACGCAAGGCGCGCAGATTGTACCACTACTCTCGGACGCAGGAGCTCTGGAAGCACAAACCCGGCCTTCAGGCCAAACACTTGCGTACCGGCCTAGGCGGTGCCGACCAGCCGACGCTCACGGCTGAGAGGGGAGAGGTGCTTGGTCTGTACGACAAGCTCTGGGTTGGTTAGTGATTCCGGGCGCGTCAACAGCTTAGGGCATTAGTCCCGTAAGTGTAGTGCGCATTTATCTCAGGAGATGGTGGTGATCTTTCCCCGTCGGATGGCGAGATCCGGCGCCGACGTACCGTTGGCTAGTGGGGTTTCCCCCAAACCAGGACTCTCCCACCAGCGGGACACCGCCCCAGACGGGACAAGCTCTAAGCTCCCGACCGTTCTCCCGGAATATGTGTGGTGCATGTTATTGTAAGTATGAGTGTGTAAGGGAACATGATACGACAAGGAACAGGAAGCAAAGATCGCGCGCGGTCCGTGGCCCGTTTGTTTGGGTACTGCTTCGGCATTCGCCTACAAGCTCTGGGGTACATGCCCCCCGACAGATGTGGCCGGTCCCTAGGCGTACGAAGTAGATACAACGCCTAACCCAATGAATGTGAGTGAATTCTTCGCTCTATTCAGCGGGAAATATGTAAAATCCAGGATGAAAACTTTCAAAAGCAACGCGGCTCCTGAAGTCGACAGAATTAAGGGGGCCTAAATGGCCGATTGGCCGGTATCTTTAATTTGATTATCCTCCACAGCTAACCCCGAGCGAGTGGTCCCTCAATAGGACCACGCTGATCCCCGGTAAGGCCCCTACACGGGCAGCCAATTACCGGCCAATCACAATGTCATCTGTGATTGCGCGCACCTTCTGGGGGCTCATGGAGGCGAAGCTACGTATCCAAGTCTCCCTGAATATAAGACAGAAAGGCTTTGTGTCTGAGCCTGGCTGCTTCGAGAATGTTCAGATTCTCCACGAGGCAGTCCAGGCAATGACGAAAGAAAGTGGAGGCATCGAACTGCACATGGCGAAAGCCTTTGACACCGTCTCCCACGAAACTGTTACTTGGGCCTTGGAACGGCAAGGCGTTAGCGCGGCTTGTGGAGGGCTCTTACCGGAGCGTCTCCACCACCATCTCGCACCCCGACGGGGAACATAAAGATATGCCTCCGAAGGGTGTTAAACAAGGCGATCCACTCTCTCCTCTCATCTTCAACTAGTCATGGACCAGCTGCTGCAGCGCCTCGAGTCGTGACCGGAGCTTGCAGAAACCGACCAGAGTCTCGGCGTCCTGGCCTTTGCCGACGATCTCATGCTTTTCGGTAAGGACCCGCACGACGCCCAAAAAAAGCTGCGTATGACACAGTGCTACTTGAACCCGCTTGGAATGGATGTTGCGGCTTCCAAGAACGTCGCCTTTTAGATCAGCCCTGGTCTCAGGACCTGGGCCATGCAGGATTCCGGCGCCTCCATTTCGGGTGAGACCATCCCTGGCCTCCGCAGCGACCAGTCGCTGCGGTACCTGGGAATTAGCTGCTCGCCATGGCAGGGCTTCGATGCCCGTGACCTGCTGGCGAGCTTCGATGGAGCGCTGGGAAGGGTCCAGCCAGCAGCTTTGAACCCTCACCAGACGCTGCGCCTGGAAGATCTACATCTAGCCGCACTACCTGCATCAGTAATTTAAAGTTAATAATATGTAATATAATATGTAATAGTAATGTGTAAATTGTAGAGTTCTGCCACCAGGTTGTGTATACCTACCTGCAGAATAATAAATATCTATCTATCTATCAGCTGGCATTCCCTCACGGGCGTCGCTGGAGTGGCTGAACACTGATGTACGCCGAGCTTTCAAGTGCATCTTTTGTGACGTACTGGAAATAAATAACTCAGACGACTGTTTCTAAAAGAAATATATAACTATATTTACACAATAATTTACAAAATAAAAATCTCCGGCAACCTTTCCAATCCCTTAGCCGCGAAAAACCCGCGACCTTCCCTAGGCCCAGCCCAGTACCACTGCTTTAAAGCAGGCTAGCAACGCGTGGTGCGAAGCTGTCGGACACAAAGTCCCTTAACTATCGTTACAACATGGCCTGACGCCAAACCGGTCTTCGCCTCGAAGACCGCGTGCTAGGATGGCACCGGAGATATCACTCGGCCTTTCGACCCTCTACACATCCCCCGTGGGCGCAGTTGATGCAGTCTTAAGTACTCGGAGGCTCGCCCCTCCCCTCGACGCTCCCATGCCAGCGGGCGTCAGGAAGGCTCGACGGCCAGCCTCCTCTATGAGTCTTGCGACTCGCACTAACCTTTCTCTATAGTTATTTTCGAGAGTTTCCTGCCCCATCCCACTGGCCTATTCAGCGCGTCTTCAGCTCGGCGCGCGTTAGCGTGCACAGCGCATGCCAACCGCCCCCAACCCCGCATCCGGCTTAAGCATGGGGGAGGACGGTTTTCCCGGCACGGCTCGCAAGGAAGCGATGCGCGACGCCGCACTTTAAGCTCCCACTATCGCTGACGGCGTGTTGTACTGCAGTCCGAGGGACGGTGGCCTTGGGCTCCAGAGGCCTACGCGAGTGGTGTCACGGGTCGCCCTCTCCTTGGGCTGTAAGATGGCGCGTGTAGGCGATCCCTTCTGCGGGGAAATCATCCGGTGCCACAGCACCGAGGAGCGGCTAAAGCGAGCGACAGACGCCGCCCGCATCACCTGGCCCTGCACCACCAAGGAGGCAATTTTGTTGAAGAAGAGGCAGCAGAAGGAGGAACTCCAGAAATGGACCCGCCTGCGCTGCCAGGGGAAGGCCGCACTTGCACTCGGAGACCACCCGGTGGGCTGTTGGTAGGGCTTGGAATGGATGATTGCTTCCAAATGTTGCGCTGGTGGTAGGTGTTCTCTTTATGATTGATTAATTTTTTCGTGTTTCCGAATGCGCCAACGGCTTTGGGTATTAGTCCCGTAAGTGTAGTGCACGTTTTTTCGCGGAAGATGGCGGTGATCTTCCCCCGCTGGATGGCGATCTCCGGCGCCGGCCTACCGCCGGCTAGCGGGGTTTCCCCCTAACTAGGACTCTCCCACCAGCGGCGCACCGCCCCAGCCGGGGCAAGCTCTGAGCTCCTGACCGGTCTCCCGGAATATGTGGTAGTGAAATGCATGTTAGTGTAAGTGTGCGTGTAAGGGGAGAGGATAGGACAAGGAAGAGGAAGGAAAGATCGCGCGCGGTCCGTGGCCCGTTTGGTAGGGTACTGCTCCGGCATTCACCTGGTGTTGATCGGAGAAACCACGGAAAACTACCGATGAGAGCAGCCGGACGCTAGTATTCTTCTCAGGTGTTCGCTTTCATTCTGAAACTTAATACAAACGTTCACTATATGACACAGTTCAATGTCACATAAGTCACAGAGGGGCGCGGGTAGTTTGTGGGACAGGTGTGAATGTGTTATGTTAGTACGTCCGGAGCGAAATCTGGATAGCACTATTTGTTCTCGCCTAGTCATTTGTTATCTGCATGTATTGAGAAGAAATTTGTTTGTGTTTTGTGGAGATGGCTGGCATTGTATCTGTCCCATTCTTGATTACATTTAATCAACATTGCTTTTTTCGTGAAGTTTAGGATATCAGTTGTGGTGTTGGTTAAGTTGTGATCTATATTGTCTTGTTTGAGGTTTACCAAGGAAGAAGCCACTGAGCTCATCTCGTGAATCATGTTTTTAATAGATGTCGGGATCCAGGCAAATGAGATATCTTTTCCCTTCCGTGATAATTGATGGTAGAGTTCAGTAATTGATTGCAATATTTCTCATTTGGGTTTACTATGGTTTAACTGGAGTAGAGTGCTGGATTAATTAGTTACAATTGATAGAGAAGCGTGGTTAAGTTCTTTGACCAGTTTTAGTGCCTGCATGAATCCATATAAACCCGTAGTTGTTACGCTTACATGTGTTTTGAATGTATAGAAATGGCTGCAGTCAGTGGTATACACATTCACTTCCAGACCGTCAGTCTTGAGAATGAGCTTGATACCAATAACAGTGTGTGACCTATATTTCTCAGGAAAATCATCGAGAGTGGATATCTTATGTTCATCTGAGGATGAACTTTTCTCTAGTTTCGGTAAAGACAAGTCTAATTTGAATTCTTGTAACAGCCAGGGTTGTATTTAGCTTGGGCGGTGTTTTGAAATTTGAGAGAGTTGTATATTAAGTATTTTAAGAGGTTACTCGATTTTTGATAAATGGTAATAATTGATTTATGGATCTAAAAGATATCGCGAAAGTATGGTGATACATTGCTGGTTATAATTGGATTGATAAGCGATCCGGTTTTAATCGCATACTTCATGCCGAGCAATTGACGACTGAATTGTAGAGATGGCTCTTTGCGTTCAGTAAGTAAGCTACCGATAGGCGTGGTACGGAGGCATCCCGTACATAAGCGGAGCGCTTGATTGTGTAGTGTGTCTAACTTGCTAAGAAAACTTTGACTAGCTGAGTTGTAAATAATTGATACCATAGTCGATCTTACTTCTAATAATTGCTTTATAAGTAAGAAGCAGAATGTCTCTATTCGCGCCCCAGTTTTTGTGGTTAAGATATTTGAGGAAGTTAAGCCGGTTTTTACAGTTGTCAATCAGCTTCTGAATACATTGTTTCCAGCTAAGTATTTTACCAAAGTATAAGTCTAGGATTTTAGTACAGCCTACAGATAGGGCATGGGAAACCAGGGAGAGACGCGGCGATATGTATGGTGCATATTCCTCGAAATAAAGGATACATTATAATTTCATATTTCTTTTTAACTATAAAACCTTTTTATTGAAGATTTTTAACTGTACTTTAATTATTAATTTATAATTATAAAATATAACTTTTTGATTGATTATTTTGTGTTTCTGGGCGATACAACAGCTAAGGTCATTAGTCACATTAATATAGTGCATATTCCCTCGGGAGGTGGCGGTAATCTTTCCCTGCTGATGGTAGGATCTGGCGCCGACCAACACGTGCCGACGTGTTGGGGGGTTTTCCCTCAACCAGGTATCTCTCACCAGCAGGGGGCATAGCTCCAACAGGGACATTCTCTAAGCTCCCGACTGGTCTTCCGACAAGTGTGGTAGTGTGGTGCATGAATGTGTAAATGTGTGTAAGTTAGCGTGAGATTAAGACAGGGAAGAAGAAGGAAAAATCGCGCGCGGTCCGTGCCCGTTTGTTAGGGACTGTTCCGGTATTTGCCTCGTGTGGATCGGAAATATCACGGTCAACTACCGAAAGTCGAAAATCCCGCCACCGTCGCACTCGAACACTAGGACCTCCCGGCCAGAGGCACTGCAGTGACATCAGTTGTCGCCGTGAACCATCTAAGTTGAAATTGAAATTCTGTTTAAAAAATTAATGAACACATTTTTGTGCTATTTCGTGTTAGAATACCTCCATTATAATTAATCGAGGAATGACACTGATTCCACACCCATGCATTCAATTTGGAATCCACGGCTTGCCGACGAATTACATTCTCAGGATTTTCGGAATCCACTGACGGAATTGCATTCTCTTTGGAATTCGTATTTCTTTTGAACCGCGGTAGACAAGGGAAATATTTCGCTGTTTCATGTACAACCTACACATTGTTGTACTTATTTTCTCCATTTCATTGCGCACTCTTAACTGAATCATTCAAATGAATTATGAAACGAGCGAGAGTGAGAATGAAATATGTACGTTACCTGGAATTTTGGGATCGACAACTCTACCAATTACTGCCAAAAAATCGAGACAATAAGTATTACGAGCATCTTATGCTGTACTTATCGAGTGGAGAAGAACCAACATGATAAATTGTTTTGGCAAGTGTAGTGCTTTATAATGGGGGTTTTCTTGTGATAATTTTCTTTTGCTCTGTGTGATTTTAGTGGTAATTTAGTAATTTCGTCAACAGTACCAACAATTTTTACCCATGTACTACTCGCGCAACTTTTCTTGAACGATGGATTGAAGAAATGCGGGTGGAGTGGGGGTAGTAGTTACAAAGTCGGCTACTAGAGTATTTGCAGTAATGCCAACCTCTGGAAAATCAAAGACAAACCTGCTACGTGTGCGGCCAGGTCATCGCTCTGAGTAGGCAACAGTAGGGACAGATACGAGTTTTAGATGCCTCCCGTGAAGGACCTAGACCTGCCTCAGACATTTCCTTAGATAATGGTAATATATCTGAACAGAAGTTCTCGACTATGAAAGCAACTAGCTTCTGTTTCGCGCCAACGAAATTTTAATGCTTGGAATGTTGTCATCAGTGCGTGCTTTTGCCTTTTATTGCTATTGCCTACTTTTATTGCTCAAGGGCGGGGGAAACAAGGGCATCGTTCAAGAAAAGTTGCGCAAGTAGTACTTGCGGTACTATTATCCGGAACGAATACTGATTGATACGCTGGTACTACCTTTAGGCAAAATTGAAGTTAATTCAAAGTATAATATGTAGTACAACGTATTTTTAAAGTAAAATGAGGCAGAATAAAGATTTCGGAGCTCTAAAATGCTCACACTGATTACTTCTCTCCCATTCGTCATCACGCATTGTTTTAGTTGTTTTTTCTTTAAAAAAGAAATAAGATTATTTCCGCTGCTGAACAATTGGTAAAACACTTTCCTCACTTTGTGACAAAAATTTAATTTCCTTTCAACCTTCCTTACTTAATATTTTATTTTAACGTATCTCTTTCATTCCTGGGACATTCGCAATGTACTTCTGAGCGGGTTACAGACAACACTGTTTTGTGTCTCTGTAATTTATTCAACAAACGTGGAAAAAAACTTTGAATGCCACGATCAGACCAGCAAGCTTGCGGCACTTCGTTTGGTTTAGCCCAATCATATTGAGCACGAATAATTGGACATGAAGGACTGATGTTTTCTGATACGTTACATCTCGGAATATAGAAACATTAGTCGAAGAAATTTATGGTGTTAAGTATTCTGTCCTGACGAGTATCCAGCTATTTAACTAGAACTACGCTTAGCATGTTCCAATGAAATGGAAAGCGTGGATTTTCTAGAAACTCTATAATACTCTTCATGACGCGCATGTGCTTTTGAACGCCGACAAAGTCTGGGTATTTCCCGCTAGTTTCGACTTGCAAATAACGTCCCCAACATCATCACACCTCAAGTCAACTTCAAAGGCAGCGCGCGTTAACAAGCATCTTAATTTCCGCCGAGCAGTTTCACCCCAAGGCACTTGAATAAAGCGTCAGCGCCGTTAACGAACCTAATGCAGATGGTTTGATGCTGCGTCGCCGCGCTGGAGGCTTACAAGCGGCTGCCCTGCGGTGGCTCAGCAGGGATGGTGGAGAGGGAGGTGGAAAAGAAGGGGATGGCAAGGGAGGGGAGGGATTTGCAGCAGCAACTCGCAAACTTGTCGCGGGCGTGAAATCCTCGCTTTACGCTTTGCGCGCAGAAAGCCACCCTGTTTGCGGGAGGGGGGGCGCGCAGCATCTTCAAGAAGATTGAAATTTTATGACGTTGCCAACGGATAACGAGGTATAAAACAATATTGAGTTTAAATGGTAGTATTATGCGTATAGATATTAATTAAAGATGTCTATTTTGAATATTAGGTTTGTAGATATTCAAGAGAGCAATGTTTTGTGGTAATGACGCCCATCACGGAGCTAGGGAGACCGGTAAAAATTCTGGCTTTGAAAATTTAAGTTATGATAATGAGTAGGATCGTTTAAATATGAAGAAACATTTTGAGGAATATGCGGTCATAATTTTTTTAAATTTCTTCCTTGTACAAAAATTTCGTTATTGACACTTTTATAACACTTCGTTATCGTTATTAAACGTTATCGTATCGTTATTGACACTTCGTTATTAAACTCGACATATATGAATTAGTGTTTAAATTGATCAGCTGCCTGAATGTATTTTGACATTTCATCGTTCCCAATTAATTACAATAAATTAATTACTAAAATTTTAATTTCATTTTTAAAAAATGAAAAAAAAAATTCAACACTATTTTGTAATATATTACTCTTATTAAGATATTGCTCTTGACTTGCGATATTTGGGTTTGGTCTTTTCTTACTGAAAAAATAGCTGAAATTAAATGTTACATAGAAATGTATGACAAGATTCTCCTTTCCAGATGAGTATGATAAAAATGCAAATTATGAACGTTTTGAACACGTGGAGAATGTATTACCCGGCCACGTTTCTTGAACGATGACCTTGCTTACCCCTCCCTAGAGCAAAAACAGTTGAAGACCAATGCTCGCAGAGAACACTGAGGAGAACATTTCAAACACATCTTCATTGGCGGCTATGAAAATATATTTACTATTGAAACCGCGAACTCCTGACCATAGAAAAATACGTCCAGGTGATCTCGGTTTAAAACCGGTCTAAAATCTAAAGTAATGGCCAAGCACATCCAGATCCATTGCAGGAGATACGTTGAACTACAGGGAAAATTAAAACTCAATTTATTGAGAAAATTGCGAAGGCATGTCTGATATTCCTGAGATTGGCATTGCTTCATAAAATGTAGAGGCCGATGTCGAAACCAATACCCCCACTCTACCCGTATTTCTCCAAGCCATCGTTCAAGAAAGGCTGCGCGATTAATACGTTTGTCAGCAGCATTGCATTACAATAACCTAATTTATAAGTTAATTTCAATGTTCTTTATGTGCCCATATAAAACAACGTTTTCAGTTTTTCCCATCACATAGTGTTTTGGCGATTGTACATAAATACAACTTACCAATAAACAGGCGAATTAACAATCATGGGTTCAAACTAAATTATTACTTTTCCTCCTTGTTCTATAGCACAGAGAGGAAATATTTTCTAATCACTTCAACAATATGATCTCGAATATCGCCCATAAAATTCGTGTTTAAGGTTTTCTCATTTGTAACTACGTACCAACGTCACAATTAAGGTGTATTAGTTCTGTTCCAAAGTTGGTTAAGACTGATACAGGTGGAGAGGAGATACATTCAATTTTGTACCCGAAAATCGATTTGTATATGTGGCTGGTTGGTTGGATGTGTCACGTATACCTCACTTAGATTAGAAGCTTTTAAGCTAAAACTTCCTAAACTCGCCAGGCGAGCGATCTAGTTGTGCCGTTCCGGAGATCGTTAAGAAATGTATATTTTGGGGGTACTTTACAAGAAGCCCCTCTGACATTTTCAACATTTTGTGGAAAAGAGCTGAAAACGTTTTCTTGATTTTTTGCTGGAATAGAATAAAATTCATTAATAAATATGATATAATTTGAGCTTTTCATTCTACCAAACTTCATTATTTTTGCTTTAAATGAAAGGTAATTGGTTCCTGATATTTTATTGCTTGCTATTAATAACCTGTTTTGTAGTATTCGCAATAACATTTAACAAAATCATAAAATTAACAGCTCTATCGTTATTTGTACATCATGACATTGTGTGAGTTGTAATCGTTATATTGAAAGAATTAAACATTTCCTCTTCGAGAAAAGATATGCCTATAAGATTGTTGCTAGATAATGTATTATAGGGAATTTCCTGAAGTTCTAAGGGTATTTTACATACAAAGATTTGTGAGTGTATGTAAACGCGATGTTTAGTAATCGTCTCACACATGTTTTTTTCACAAAAATATTTCAGTCGCTATACTTATGTAGTGCATTACATTTTCAAGATAAGGTGGATAACAAGATTTCTTTATCATATTTCCAAACCGAATACATGTACAGATCCTGGTAAAAATAAAACATTTCCATTTCTTTTTCAGAAAAATATTAAACCGTGTATTCTCAGTGAATACCGATAATATTGTTACCGAATGTGCAAATCTGCCTTATTTCATTAATCATTGAGAATTAATAACGAACGCCATGAAACATCATTTTTTTCTATTTTCCTTGTAGTAATTGTTCCATTTTCCTTATAAAATGGAGAAATTTTATAACTTTTTTACAATCACATTTCACACGTATCTAATTTTCGGCGTGCCTCCTTGCTGCTTGGAATTTTAAGGTATAATCCGACTTTACAAGCAATTTTTTTAGCCGTATGAATTCGCCCAGTTTAGATATTTTCTGCATAAATTTATTCAATTGTAGATCTTCGGCTGATGTACATAATTGTTTTAAACATCTAAAGTCCTGCATACTCATTCATGTACTCGCAGTTTCCCGGAACCAAGCATCCTAGGGTTAAGTTTGTCATTGTGTTTTCTGTTTAGCTATGTCAGAGTAACAGTAGACGTCAGTGAAGTCGACCATTAAATAGGAGAGGCCTACGAAAGGTCTTTATAAGTATCGATTTCCACCTTGCAATAGTTCGAAGGCATAAAATGACATCTTTTAATTTCTCGTATACGTACGTATATATGGAGTAATATACATAGTATAGAGAATATTTTTGCAATCCTGCGGAAAATCGATTTCGAGATTTCAAGGGAAATACACGTTTTAGGGTCCGCATACAGAAAAAGTTTTTTTTTTTTTTTTTTTTCAAACGTCCGTCCGTCTGTAAACACCACTAGCGCCTAAATCATACGTAGGCTTTTTTCAAAATGGATATTGTTGTATCCCTGTAGCAAGATTAAACGTGGCGCGCGTTAAGGCACGCACGTTTACCTAGAACGCGTCATGAACGGCTCCGCCGCCTCGGAAAATATTTCGGGATGCCTATTGGCTGCGGGCAGCACCGACAACGAACAGCTAGCGGACGCCGCCTGCCTGGCCAGTCTTGTAGCGAGTGCTGTAGAGTCGAGTCAACCGAGCTAATCTGTCTGTCTGTGTGTCTGTGTGTCTGTCTGCGTGCGTGCGTGTCTGTCTGCGTGCGTGCGTGTCTGTCTGCGTGCGTGCGTGCGTGTCTGCGTGTGTGTCTGTCTGTCTTTTTCTCTTGTATCCAGAATCAGCTTTGTCTCCGGACTTTCGGCTGGTTCTTGGATTCGTGATTTTAGATAACGACCCCTGGCAGGTTTTTGTTTTGGATTCTCTTCTGGATTGTGGCTCGACCTCGCTCGTCCTCCGGTACGTCTATTGGATTCGGCTTTCCACGCACCGCGAGACGCGCCCTATCCGTGCGGTTGTCGGTCCCGGAATCCGCCTGGAGGCCAGGTTCCCCGCGACGGAATCGCCCACGGCGCCTCGTGCGCCTTTGTTGCTAAAAATTAATATAATATAATATTATAACAAATTTTTATGCTTTGCACTTTTTGCGAAGTTTCCATACGCTCGTTTTCCGATGAACATCTTATTTGTGATATAATTTGTAGTTCTACAACTGCATTAGCAGATATTATCAAGTAATTGTTACGGATTCTATTAAAAAATATAAAAAATAATCTTTTAAACACCGAAAAACTGCGGTAGAAGGCTCCAGCCTTAATTTGCATCCTCTTAGAACATCAATTTGTAATGTAAATAAAATGAAAGCAATTTTAATACCAATTAACATGTTATAAATTTAAACAAATTCAGTAATAATAACTAATAATATCGATCATATCTTTAAGAACAATATAATATTTCCAGATATAATTATAGTCTCTTGGAACAAAGTTAAGATGGGCGCCGCATATTGATACGCCATTGTAACTTCCACCAAACATCTGCTTTGAAATGTTTTTTATTGCCCCACAACTTTATTAGCAGATATTAGCAGCTAATTGTAATGAATATCCCTAAAGAACATAACAGTTGATATTTTAAAATATGAAAGACGGTGCTAGTACGTGAAAGTCCTAGTCCTTTTATCCTGTGAAATAAAAAAAAATATTATAAAAATTCAACGAGAAATCGCAATTTTTGAATATAAATTTCTAATGACCAAAGAAAACAAAGCAAATGGCAATTACTCACCATACAGATAACATCTACAAGAATATCATAAACTTTCCCAAATGTCATTATATAATCATTGAGCAAAGTTATACGTGATAGAGCGCGTGCTTGCAAACAGCCTTCGCGATCACACCCAAGAGATGTATATTTTATGTAACTTTGAAACGATGTCAAAACACAGTCAGTAAACTTACGTTTCCGAAACTAACGGAATTCAATGCCAAATTTTGTCCTCTTTTAAATGATATAAGACACAAGTACATATGTAGAAATTCATGTTTTGGACTTTTGGCCAGCTTTTCGGGCTTTTTCCCCAATGTGCGACGCTTACAACCCGCCCCGACGGCCTTTTTTAAAATTAATGTATTACTTTTTGAATTTACATAGCTCAGTAAAAATAACTATATATATATATATATATATATATATATATATGTATTTACAGACTTATATGCTAACCTTAAGTATAATCTTACATACTATTACAAGGGGGAGGAAATCCCTTTTCGGGTCCTCAGTCCGGATCTAAATCTGAAATTTTTTTAAGGAATATGTGACATGGATATTTGTTTCTGATTCTTGTTTGGTAATTGGGGTTTTGGGCTAGTTTGAATGGTGATAGGGCTGAGATTTGAGATAGGTTATGATAAAAGTTGGTGGCCAGATATGTGATGTATTGTTCAATGGGTTCCAAATTAAATTCGTTGTGAAGTTGATTGTTAGTTATATATCATGGGGCATGAGCAACTATTCTTAAGAATTTATTTTGGAAGCCGCTCCGACGTCCTAACGGCGCCAACGCCGCACTTAAATGTACACGGCCCCGAGCCGTCTGTATGGTAATTTTCTGATATTCTGAATAAACCGTTTTTATGAGTTTGCTCCTTTTTGATCGAAAACACAGTAGATATTCCTCAGTCAATCTGGCTAGAGTCAGTGCTTTGGGATTTGGAAAAACATTCTTTAATATTTGGGGGTACTTGACAGAAAACCCTAGGGACCTTCTGAAAACTTTCTCAAAAAGGATCCAATTTTTTTCTTTAAATTTCTTATAAGAATATAGTAAAATACACATATAAAAGTGACGTAGGTCCGATTTTCACTGTTAACCCTTAATTATTGATAGTAGCAAAAGTTTGAATTTTTTGGTGTCTTCCAACAACCACAAAACTGAAGATGAACATTTTTCCTCCAAATTAAATTTGTTGTCCATAATTAGTTTTTCATTAAGGTCATGTACATTTAAAAAACGTTTTGGTAGTTTTCTCGCAATATCGCGTGCAATATGAGCAATATTAAAAAATAAAAAGAAGTTTATATGAAAAAAAACTGCTATTTTTTCCTTTATAATTTTGGTAGGGATAGTGCTAAATGTTCTCTGACATAAACTTTATTTTGCAATTTGTTTTTCAAAAAATTACAACGATGTAATTTTTTACAACCTCTCACGTTAATATTTACATTAGAGGCGATTTGATCACATTAGTGCATTTATGAGTACATGTGATTTAAATAGTGTCTTATAGAGTTCCTCGAAAACTCTTTTCGAGAAAAAATTTTCTGTGAAATCTAGCTCAATATTCGGCATTTCAACGCTCAAACGCCATTTTCAAAAAAACGGCTCCATTTTTTTCCCTCAAACTTTTCGTAGGGTAGGGGTAATTCCACTGTTTAAGATGACCTAAAATTAATTTTGCTGTATTGTTTTTTTTAAATTACACAAAAGGATTTTTTTAAATATCTCTGGCCCCGTGAATATGCACATTTCCAGCAATTTGCGCACATTATTGCATTTGTGAGTGGAAGTGCTTCAAATGACTTCTAATAAAAATTTTCGAAAATCCAAAAGATTCCTGAAAGAAAGAGCTTCAAATTTCGGCATTACACTAGAACTTAAACAGTTTTATCTTAAAAACGGCTACAAATTATTCAACGAAAATTTCCATATAAGACAAGGTTTTACATTTATTTCATATTTCGAATCTATTATTAGGTGAAAGAAAAGTTGAGAAAATTTCAAAACTTGTATTTTGTGCGATGATAGTTGGCAGCTGCAAAAAAGGATGGAGGAAGGCCGTAAATCTAGTCCACACCAAGGAAATTAGAAAAGTCAACTACGAGAATGCCTGTGTTATTCTGTAGCACCACTAAGTTCGACTGAAATTAGATTATATGAATATTGATCATTTACCGTTATTGGAAGTCTTAATGAAATGAAAATTAATAAAGTGTGTTTACTTATGCTTAACTTATTCCACTGTAAATATACTTTCATAATTATATCACACATTTGACGCATATCCTTGTTAGCTTGCCGTGAAGTTGTTTTGATAATGCATTATTACCCTGCACTCAAGGAAATGCATATCGATCAGACTGTTTTTGGAAATTGGTCTAAGGCACAACTTTGGTATCAACAGTACTCTTGCATAATAGTTTAGTGCGTAGACTTCATTTAACTCTTCTGGAATATGGAACATCCTAAACTTCTGCGTGATGTTTGGCCTTTGCTAGCTCAGGCGCGAATGCTTGGAATAGCGCCATACAGCTTGAAGTCCCCAGCACGTGTCGTACGGAGTTTAGTTGGCATCGTAATTTCAACAGCAACATTTACCGGACACCTTTTGAGACCTATAGGTGTGTCGACTCTGTACCACTCACAGTCTGATTTCTTTAAGAGTTTTCGTGGAATGGAAATTGCCCTTACAGGTTTATTTGTAGGAATAGACATGTTAATACCGCTGCTGCTCGTGGGTCTATTTATGACCACAAAGTTTCCAGTGGTCTCCAAATTTGTGTCGCTTCTTGCACGAACTGAGGATGCACTTGGACCTTGCTCTGTAAGAATATCGGAATTGAGGTGGGTTGTAAGCGTGATGGTAGCTCATAACATTTTTAATGCAGGAATCACAACCATCGAAATTCTTTCATGGGGACAATGGTGTTGCTTTACCATGTATGGATTTTGGCCACGTGCTACCAATTGCGTGATGATCCATTTGTATTGTATCTTCGTGACGTACATGAAGAAATACTTCGAAGCTATCAACCAAGAGCTCAATATGTTAAAGAAACAAATTCAACTTCAGCAGTGTAATGCTATCCACATTCCTGAAAGATCTAACCAAGTTCTTAAAATCCACGTTGCGCAGTTTGGAAGCATTAGATACAATGTTTCCACTGATGGCTACATCTCAAATGCAAAGGGTGTCATTATAAGACTTCAGAAAGCTCACATGCAGGTGCAGGAAACTTGTGAGTCCATTGACAGCATGTTCAGCGTCCACATCCTCCTTGTGTTCGTGCATGTCTTGACAGTCTTGGTAGTTCAGATGTACTACTTGTCCCAATGGGGTGGGTCCTGGTTGGGCTCTTTGGGAACGCTAGATTTCGTTCTAAACGCGGTGTTGGGGGTGGGGAAGGGGGCGGCGTTGGCGGCGGCGGCAGGCGGGGCGGCGGCGGCGGGCAACGAGGGCGCGGGGGCGGCGGCGGCGGCGCTGCTGGCGGCGGCGGCGGGGCAGCGGGAGGTGGAGCGCCAAGCGAAGCTCTTTCTGGTGCAGATCAGCGCCAACCCCGTGCGCTTCACGGCCGGCGGACTGCTCCCTGTGGATCTGAGGCTCTTTGGCAGCGTCCTGGCGAGTGCTCTGGGATATCTGATTGTGGTAGTGCAATTCACGCCAAATTTTGGGACCTCATCTGGAGACAAACACTTCATTGGGAACTCAACATAGTGTTACTTTTTGTATTTCATTTAAGGCTGGTTTATACCTTATGAATATATTTTGCATGATTAAGATGTATTTGTAAAACAAAACGCCATATGTAGACAGCAAGTCAGATGATTTGCATGAATTTGTAGTTTGACAAATCCGCAAAAGACTTGATGAGGAAGGCTTTCTGTACAAGCACGACGGTCAGTCTTTCCAGATCACGCTAGACTGTAGACCAGCATTTAAAACCACATTGTGCTTGTAGATTATCTCACCAATCGTTCTTCGTGTTTTCCGAAATGTTTGGAAGTGTTCAATTTGTTTTAATTGCCATACATGCAGGTTTTCTAGATTTGGGTCGAATGTCGTTTATTTTTTAAGAATCCAACGCCTACGCGTTCGAATCTATTCTCCGTGTTCTATTAAAGCAGCTAAGAGGTAAAACAATATTGGGGCAATCCAAATCACTCACTTGAGCTACATGTCGAGACAAAGTATTGTCTGTGAACTCAACACACTGATCGCTCATGGTGACAATTTGATGAACGTTGAGAAACTTATTTCACTGACATTTTTGTCGTGTATCTTTCATTGGAGATATCGCGGTATATTAAAATTTTTTGGCTTGGTTCGGGTGGTTTTCTAAATTTTTATTAGTTTTTTGTCCCAACGTTTGCTTCTATATTTCTTAATAACTTATTAACGTAATTACTGATTAATTGTTTACTTATTTTCTGTCCAGTACAGCTTCCGTTCATATTACTAACCGGTGCTATTTTCCTGCTTCCTAAATACTGTTTCCCTATTAGTATCCCCTAACCTTTCCTACAAAATGTTCCTAATTCTTGAGCCTTTTAACTCCTAATATCTCTTGTTAGACAATCATTACGTTTCTATGCCAGAAGTAAAAGTTCCCCCATTTCCATCCATTTTTGGCTCACAAACGGGTAGCACAGCAATTTAAAAGGATGAGGATCCAATCTACAGTATCACTGCAAAGCACACACATACCATTACCATTTTTTAAACCATAAGCGCCTAAATTAATTGAAATTTGGTGCCTAACCTCAAATAGAAAACATGGTACCACCAAGAACCGACCAAGATATTTGCACGCAGTAGCCGGCTGCCGAACGACACCGGACGCAGCCGAAGGAATCACTGCACTGGGCTGCGACAAACAGGGTTACAAGTATCTGAACAACTATTTGTATTGTGGAACAGTGTAGGGTCTTTAGGGAGGCGTACCCATAGCTTGAATAACTATGTAAAGGATGGGGAATTGAGATTTAGGCGGATTTCATTATTAAAATCAATGTAAATCTGTATAATAGGGAAGTTATGAATGAAAGAATGATGTTACGTGTAAGTATACTTATGTAATCTGTAGTATTATCTTTATGTTTCTATTAGCATTTTAATATATTGTAATATTAGGATTAGTATCATTGATTTGATATTAAAATAGAAGTTCATAAATAAGAAACTTTAAGTGTAGAGAACTATCTGTAATAAAGAATTGATGTTTTACATCATGTGTTTTCCATGTTTGTACAAATCTACGAGCCCTTTCACGATAAAGAACACACTGAAAAAAAAAGGATCCCATAATTCGTTAGTAAGATTTCAGTAGTTACACAAAACCTTCCTACGCGAAACGGAAACCTTGTTGCTTGACTCCTTTTCCTGGTAATGGCAGCATCCAAGTTAAGAGTCAACCTTGCTGGACCAACCAGGTTGTGATTTCTGAGAGGGTGAGGTTACTTCATAAACGGACCTGTTGACTTCATCAAGTCAAACCATGTGGCAGAGCAGCTACTGGTCACAGCAGCCAGGTACCTTGTCAGGTTGATTACGAATTGAAATTATATTTTTTAAAACATTTCTGTATATAATCATTGTGCAATTCGCATGTCCATCTTGTCTGAGCTTTGAACGGTTTCGGTAGACTTACGAAAGGCAGTAGAAATAGAGAAATACTTTTCTCTACTTCACTGTAAAAATTGCTCCATTCAGTTGCAACTTAATTAATAGAAAAATTTAGACTAATATTTTGTAACTCTCCAATTTTCTCTAGTACTTACTTTTCTTAAATCATTAATAAAATGAAATAACTTTGACTGATATTACGTTGTTGATAAGAAAACAAATAGGTCGCAAATTTCTGAAAGTTTCTACGTCAACGGCTCAAAAAATTACGTGCCGCAGGGCTCTGACTTTCTGCACCCTCTACCCCCATTTACTCTCGGCATGCGTCAATATTTTGAACAGTTCAGAAAATATTCGAGGATACGCTTTTATTTACTAACCCTGCTGAGTGAAAACCAAGGTTTGCATTTAGATATCCAAAAGTTTCCACATTAACATCACCCAATTGCACATTGTTCATTTTGAATATCGCATGAAATTACGTGCACTTGTTTGAAATGTAAATACTCGTATATGAAACTTTTTTCTGCTTATTTTTAACTTACTATTATAAAAACAATTTGAAACATTTTAACTCGTACAACTAGTTGTTTATTTGTTGCAAAAATATTCTTATCAACAGCAAAAAGAACTATACTAATGGACAAGGCGTATTGTTTACCTGCAAAAGGAAGAGAACAGAGCCTGAGTTGGAACCACGTGGAATGCAATACTGAATCGACAATAAATCGAAAACATGAGTAAATGAGGAGTTATCGTGGAAAATGTTATACTTATCATCAACAATAGCCCTACATCTGGTAGAAGTGTGTTCCAACCTTTTCGTAGTTTCTAGGTGCCCTAATAGATGGTGCGAGATATGTCTCCAAATTCTCTACTCGTAGTAATTAATATGTGTTAGGCTGGTATTCTGGTGCAGGAGAGGTTTCCGGTATTGTAGAAATTAATACTATTATGCATTAATACATAATAGTAATTAATACATTAATCTATTAACGGCGGTGCTATTTTTGGTTTTGAAGGGTTATTTAGATCAAATTGAAATAAAGTTTCTTGTGACATGAGCTATCTGACCTGTCATAAAGACTGTTATTATTGGAAAACGTAGAAGGGAATGCAAAGTTATGGTACCACAGGAATTGCAAGATATAGTGAGGTTTCCAAATTTAAAGAATCCATTTGAGGTGGTTGAAATAAAACCAGAAGATTTTTTTAATCTATCAGCAGAAGCTGACACATATATTAAATTCTGTGCTAGGACACTGGTTTTCAGAAGAATCGGACTCATCGAAAATCGGGAAATTCGACAAGTGGGAGTTGTTGAATTTTGACATTTTTAATGGATTTAAATAATCAGTTTAAAACGCCCATATCTCTAAAACTGTTGACAATATTTCAATTCTGGAGGCACAAGCTAGTTTTAAAATTTAATAAAGTGTCAGAAAATTACCTAATTGCCCCATCCGGTCGGAAAATGTGCCGTCTAGAGGCGTTTCCTGGAAACATGTTTTTCCAAGAACTCGAAATTTATGGTCAACTTTATTCGCTTGATCTAAACAAGCTCTGAGCTTTACACTGCTGATTATACTAGGGAACACAATTTTTATCTCCAGAAAGGTAGAGTGCGCAACATACTCAATTTTATACATAGATTACGAATATCACAATAAATACGCCATACCACGACGCCTCTTTTAAATATACCGTATCTTTATACTGTAACATACTGCATTTTGCTATTAATGCAAATACATTTAAGTTGCACCTGTAAGATATGTAGAATCAATACACACAAAATCTATTTACAATATATTTAAAAGTAAAATATCTGTTCAGTTCATCTATGAAACTTTCATGAGAAAGGAAACAATGAGGCTTTCGTGGTTTGCTCTTTTTTTTTACCTTCTGTATTCGACGATTGCAACCTTTATTCTTGAGTCTGGTAGTCACGCAGAATTACGAGTAGGTCTTAGTGATCTTAGTAGGTCTTAGTGGATGTTTTGAAAACAAGACACGTGCGCCCTAATATTTCCTTCTGCGCTTTGTCACCGAAAGGATTTGTTTGAGCCTATTACCTTATCGCAAGTATACAAGTATTTAACTGTTGGGGTTTCAAATTGTGGGTTAGTCGGTGCCATGCGGAACTATACCCGCAGTGCGAGTGAAGTTCATATCTGGTTTGCATGTGCCTCAGATACATTCATTCATTACAGTTCTGTGGTTTTTATAAAGTGAAAATCGCCACATGCTCTATACACTTGAATCGGTTCGATAAAAGGCAAATCGACAGGGTGGAATCAACCCGATAAATTCTGTTACGCTTGTGGAAACCCCAAACTTCAAAGGAAAAAAAATATATGAAATTACAAAACTTGCGTTTTCTTAATACTTTGGCTGTCGTGTTTGTTATCAGGACTAACCATAGGCTGCTCACTAGTGTTGTGTCTCCTGTACAACGAATTTTAGGTTATGGATGCATGGAAAACTTAAATATTATCATTTGCTCTTCGAATATTGTGGAGATTACCAACAAACCATTTTAATGTCTGCATATTGTTGCACGAATATGCGTATTCCATTTTTAACTTGTTTTTATTTCGTATGACGCATGCTCATAAAATTTTGTAGTAATATAACCGGAGTGACAATACTGAAATTAGTATAGAATTTTGTTTATTTCAAATTCTAAATATGTTTATATGTTTTTAACCTTGCGAGATAGAAACGTTTTTAATGATTTTTGAAATCAGCATGCTTACTTGCTTTGAAATCACTTACCTTCATCCTGGAGGTATGATAAAAAAATTGTTCCCTAGTGTTATCAGTACATGGCGACTTATTAGAATGTATTTTGGGGGGAAATGGAAATTTTTACGAATGTTATTCCCAAATGTCTTGAACATGAAGCATCTGATGGAAATATGCTTTTCACCAATGCCTTCGCCATTAAATTTCGTGCTATACTTGGATTTTCTTAACATGGCGTCTCGAGGTCACGCGCGAAGGAGGGAGAGGGAAGGTAGACACCGATGGGGAGCTGCAACGTCACTACAGCTCCAAATTTTTGCGGCTCCCAATAGGAGTCTGCCTTCCCTCTCCTTCCTTCGCGCGTGACCTTGAGACGCCACGTTAAGAAAATACAAGTATAGGTCACTGGTTTTCAAGAGAATCCGGCTCATATCCAAAATTGCGAAAGTCAACAGGTTTGGGTCAAACCTCAACAGGTCCTTGAATTTTGACAATTTTAATGACATAAAAAAAATCGATTTAAAACACGTATATCTGCAAAACTATGGACAAAAATTCAATTCTGAAGGCACAAAATAGCTTCAAAATTTAACAAAGGTTTAAAAAATACTCTAATTAGCCCCATTCGGGCCATAAATTTGCTCTTTAGAGGCGTGTTTGAAAACATTTTTTTTCCTTTCTTCAATAATTCGAAAATTACGGTCGTTTTTAACTTGCTCTATCTCCTAAGCTATTCGTTCTACAACACTGAGATTTACACTGCTGATTATCAGTACATCACTTTTTCTTCTGTCATTTCGTCAGAATTATTATTTTGCATATAAAGCCGTGAAACACGGTGACTTCCTAGAACATTTTTTTGTGGAAAATGACGTTTTTACGAAAGTTCTTCGCAAATTTCTGGAGAAAGAAGCATTTGATGGGAATATGCTTATCACCAGGGTATTTGCCATTACATTTCGTGCTAGGACATTGGTTTTCCGAAGAATCCGGCTCATAGCAAAAATCGCGAAATTCGACAGATGGGACGGGGATCATGGAAAGTGACCTTTTTAATTGCATAAAAGAATCGGTTTAAAACGCCCATATATGCAAAACTAAAGAAAATATCAATTCTAAAAGCAGAAACTAGTTTCAAAATTTAATAAAGTTTCAGAAAATGCCTGCATTTGCCACATTCGGACGATTAATGTGCCGTCTAGAGGAGCTTTTGGGAAAAGTGTTTATCCAAGAATTCGAAATAATTTTCGGTCAGATTTGACTCGATCTATCTCCTAAACTAGTCGCGCTACAACGCTGAGACTTACACGGCTGATTATCAGTACATCAATCTTTTAATTCTGGTTTCGACAGAAGTTTTAATTTACATAAACTCGCGAAACACGGCGACTTCGTAGAATGCATTTTTGCGGAAAATGGCGGTTTTTACGAAAGTTATTGGCAAATTTCTAGAAAACAAAGCACCTGATGGAAATATTATTTTCTTCAGGGTATTCGCCATTAACACAAAAGAATTGCAATATCAGCACTCTTTTATATTTCAAATAAACCCAGATTCTCTTCGAGGGATGAAGGATAAGAGATCATTCAATGATCTTGATGTAAGGAATTTCTGCAACATTTGCTGAAAGGATAAAAATCTTCACAGAATTGGGGAAATATAAGAACTTCAAAAGATGCTGTGTTACCATAGAATCACTCCAGGAAAGAAGCAGGATTTTCTAGCTACGTTTCCTTTCATGGCTGAAATAATCATAGGTTTTCCAAGAGTATGTATGAGTGAATCACAGCATTAACCATCTTAACGTAAAGAGTGTTCTTCTTTAAATTCTGAAGAGTAAAGAAAGGCGCATTTCATATGTAACGTCTACCCATGGCATTTGTAACATGTTGTGTGAAACTCACGATGCCTCTTATATATTTTATGCAAACTGATTTGTTTTTGTGTCGGTGAATGAGTAGAAATTCCTGTCTCAGTTACTTTGTTATATCGACCAGACATTCAATTATTGAAAATTTTGTAATATTTTTACATTGATTACAATAATTTGCATTCTATTATGTCTCATTAAGTTTCTGAAAAAAGTAAAATTTGTTACATATATCATTTAACATTATCACCCCTCACATATTTCTGAAATAAAAAAATGAGTGTCTTTCCTGGTGGTACAGAATTTCTAGGGTATTGCTCAAGTTCACACTACTGATTCATCGCAGCTAGGCGACGAAGAACGGGGAGGGGAGTGGAAGAAAGATAAGTGTGGAGAAAACTGTACGCCAATATTTCTAGCGGTATAGAAGAGTAAAGAGTGTGTTCAGGATGGAAGAGTTATTGAAATATCATGTTTGAGGGTTATCTCACATCTCAGGGTGATCTGGGCTATATATCCAAAAATGTGTAATTCCTGAAGGATCAAGTCTTATAGTAAGTAACAAGACCCTACCACCCTTATTTGAAATCCCAATCAACTTTAACGACTCATCATCCAAGCCACCAACACCCTAGTACTACGATTCAGATCTCGTTAATCGTCTTCCTTCAAACTGATTCGGTCCTCAGCAGGCGGGTGCTGAGCGTTGTGGGCCAAAGGAGAGCAAATGGCATTACGAGCGGAGCTGGGCGGTGCGCAACGGGATGGGTCGAGCGTGGACGTGGTGGGCGGCGCGGGGGAGGGGGGAGAGGAGCCGAGCGATGAGGCGGGGAAGGGTTTGGCAAGTTAGTTGCGGAGAGGTTGGGGAGCGGGGCGGGGAGAATGGGATTGGCGCGGCAGAGCGCAGTAGGGATCAAGGGAACGGAGCGAGAGGGCGAGGAAGGGGTGAGTGGCGAGGTAGGGTCGAATGGTTTGGAGGTGGCGGGGCGGAGAATGAGGTGTGGTATGGAGGGTTTCAGGTCGATAGGTTCACGGACAAAAGGTCTAATACTCGTTAGGCCTATGTCCTCATTCACAATGCAAACTTAAACGTCAACGTAACGTAGCCGCAAAACCTGCAAATGAGTTACTAATCGAGACCATTCACAATGCCTTGACGTAACCGTAGACATAAGTCCGTAAACCTAAGAGTTCAGCTCCAAGCTTTTACGTTAAGTTTACGTCGGAATTCTACCAAACACCAATCAGAGAGCAGAGTGGAAGGTCGATTTCAGATTGTTGAGGTAGTTTGTGGTTATGTCATTTTGTTATTGTAATGTAGAAAACTAGTTTGCGCACAGTTTTGATGCGTGTAGTGAATCCAATGTAAGAATTTGGGCAATTTTTATAGTGACTTTAACTTGAAATGGCGAATACGTTTAAGTTTGTTACGTTACGTTTAAGTTTGCATTGTGAATGAGGCCTAATGAACATTGCGAACCAAGTCTAAGGGCTAATGCCTCAATATGGAAATATTTAGAACACCTATAAGGGATCAGAGGAATAACGAAGTTCTCATCATCTAGTTGTTAGCAGGACATGCACGAGTTCATGACCGAATTACTAAATCATACAAAATTAATCAAAGGCAGGCAGAGAGAATGGTTGTAAAACATCAAAATTATAAAGAAATTAAAAATTATAAATTTCTTTTTATGTGTATTACGTACTTCCTAAATTAAAGTGTAACATTCCATTATAATTTTATTTCAGACAATAATATACTGACGGAATGATAAGTGAACCACGTTTTGTTACGTATTTCTGTTACAGCATAATAGATGAGACATTCGTCCGATAGTCCGCAGTTTATCAGATATTTTTGACTATTACACCAAATATTATTAGACATTTTGAAAACTTAGACCAACTTTTCATTAGACATTAGTGTTTTCATAGACATTTTGATATTAAAATTTAAAAATTAGGCCTTCTGGCATAAGATCGAATATTTTTAGGCTTAACGACCTGTAACCGTGAGGAGAAAGGGTGTCCGGGGGGTTTGATTGATTGGTTATTCCAGGGGTTTCTACTGATTTGGTCATTAGTCCCGTAAGAGTAGTGCATGTTATATCCAGAGAGGTATGACAGTTCCTCCGCCGCTGGCAAGAGAGATCCAGTGCTGACCTACACGTTGGCTGTAAAAATTTCCCCTCCGTGTATCTCCCCAGCACCACGTCCCAGCCGGAACAAACTCGAAGCTCCCGACCGGTCTCCTAACATATGTAGTAATGATGTGTGAGTGTTTGTAAGATGAGATGGCAAGGATGAGGAAGGAAAGATAGCGCGCGATTCATGGCCCGGAAGTTAGTGTTAGTGTACTCCTACGGCATACGCCTGGTGTAGATCGAAGAAATCACGAATAACTGCCAATGAGAACAGGCGGCCGCTACATGTCTCTTCCAGACGGCGGTTAAATAATTATATTCAGCTGCTGTCGAAAATCGGCCACCATCGAGACTCGCACCCTACGGAATCCCGGCCAGAGGCCAGTGGTGAGGGTTAAGGGGGGAGGAGGTCGAATGCGGACCGTGTGGTGATGAACGTGGCGGGGAAAGGAGGGAGAGGCAGAGAGCGTCAGAGGCCCGCCCGTGGGACGCTCGCTGCCAAATTGGGTTAGGGATATCTTCCACTCCCGCAGTCAATTCGCCGCCGCCGCCGCCACCGCCGCCCTTCCAAGCAGAGGTGCCTCAGCCGATTAGTCTGCACTCCCCCCCCCCCGGACTCCCAAGCCCTTCGCCGGAGACGATCACTACCTCGTTGAATGTGCAGGCGGAGGCAGATACTGCAGTTAGGAGTAGCCCGGGTGCGTTTTCGTATGTCGTCAGTGAAATTTCGTAGTTTGGGCTGCCCTCTCAATCCTAAAAGACTTTCAAACTTCTTCGTTTCCACTTTCTCGTTTATGGAATAGGGAGAAAATTATGTAAATCTGCAAAAACATCTGAGTCAAGATTCTGTCAGAAATACACGCTTGAACCTGAAACCGAAAATGTGTGTTTATTTTCTCGTAAACGTCTATCACTCCGTTCGTCACAAGTCACTATACAACAGTACTAGCGGGTAATAGGTTTTCACATAAATTTGCATGTCTCGCTCGATCTGACTGATGTCGTGGTCCTTCGAATTTGAAACGAATGTTCTTATATTTCGGACAACATAAAAAAGGAGTGGTTATCGCAATACATATAAACCATATTTATCAGAAAAAAATCTGCTTCAAGTCTTCTAACAAAAATATCCATGTGAAAAGTTTTTCCCCGTCTAGTCTCAAAGTCGCATTTCAATTGAACCATTAGAAGACCAAAAAAATTAAGAAAATATAAACAAACACACAAATTTCTTGATAAAAAAACAATTCCGTCAAAATAAATATTGCAGGAAAAATGTAAACCACGCAGTAAATGTAACCAAAGCGTTAATTAAAACAACCTGTAAATGCTTTATTCTACATTTTAGTAAAGTTATTTAATTTTGAGAAACTTGTTCATTACCAAGTGCGAGGTTAATAGTATTTAAAACTGAAATAACGTTTTTTCAGTGGATTCACATTCTTGCAGTGGAAATGAACATAATAGTAGATTATGCAATTAGTTTATAATGTTAAAGTTCATTTCATTAGTACATGTTTTGAAAACGAGCGAGTTTTCAAATTTTGTGCAATAAAGCAACATTGTAAACGAGTTGCATACGCTATTTTTTTGTATAACAGTATTATAAATTTATAAGAGAATCAATATTAATTTTGCGAAACAACTTTCTTGTGACGTCTCGGGTATTTGAAATATGTATGAGAAAAATGCTCGGCTGTTCCGTTTATCTGTATCTCCCCACGATTCTCTCGTTGCGATTGGCTGAGTGTGTGATGACACAAGCATTCGAACCGTAAAATCTAATATTTCATAATTAGTGCTGTAAAAAGCCCGATTAAGAACGATTTCTTGAAATAGAAAAAGTTGTTTATAATGCTGGTATACACAAACATTATGTAACATAATAATATTAATGTTACCTAAGAGTAACACGTTTACCCTTCAGATGTGTCATGATAAATGTAACAAACTTCTAGGCATGCAGAGACGTCGGAAATAATAACTTTTTGCTAAAGAAATAGTGAAAAATGCATATAACGGAGTTAAATGCATTAATACAAATGGCATTTGTTCCTGACTTTTAGGCAAACCCGTGATGTTCGTCTGGTAAATGAAGTCCCTTGGCTGCGTCAGGACTTGACCTGCCGAACATATGTGATACGAAAATGCTTAAAAATCAGGGGGAACCCATATGCCACATCGTACGAAATTTTCCACTACATCTTCATTGGCTAAATGTAATCATTTCCGACCGTACATGCTCTAGAAGTTTGTAACATTTATTCTGACACATCTTGTAGTACTGTCTACTGAATCGATCTTATGGAATTGGGGCTTAGGGAAGATGAAACCAATGGCGGTCAGTGAGGGTGTTTTCGAGACCCACGTAATGTATTAATGTTTTCAGTTGTGTTTATAATGTTTGTTGTGTTTGTAACATTTCCTATCTTCTGTATATCACGCAATCTTTCCACAATTCCTTACCATGATCGATAACTGTGTAATATCTTAGTGCAATCTGCGTGTATTTGTAAGTGAAGAAATGGTTCCCCACACTCAGAACAATGGGACGAGCACGAAGTTAGGACCACTGACTACTCTGACATACAGAATGTCCAAGAAGGAAACGTCGAAAATTTAAAAATAAGCTCTTAAGATAATTTTAAGCATGTTTTATCTAATAAACTCCTTGGATATTCGGAGTGGCTGAGCCGCAATAAGCACTCAAAAGTTGATTTGCAAAATATTTTCTATTAAAAAATTTGCATTGCAGAAGCATATAAACATTCCAGAAACATGTAAATTGTTTATTATTCACAAAAGAAATGAATATATTGGTTCAGAAAGAAAAATTAACTCAAAAATAAAAACAAAATCAGTAGAATTGTGTAAATTGATGTGGCTAAAGTGATATATCTTAATATCTCTATGAATTTGAATTGGGAAACGACGAGCGGGTTACAGTGAAACGCAGTAGGGTCTAGTGTCTCAACAATTTCTTTTTTAATTTTTTAAAATTTTATTGTTGTGGCCAAATACTTTAACATTTTGAGTTCCTGCTATATGGTCATTACTAGTAGAATATATTTCCTATTATTTGCTAATTTTGGATATCAATAAGAAACTATACAATGGCGTCTGAGCATCAGGTCTCAATAAATAGTGAAGTAACAAGGTTTTTTTTGACAAACCATTTGTCACTGTTATCCCACCCATTTTTCAGGAGGCGGCAGTGTAGTAAACCGAAGTCAATTAGTGACATACTCGTGGTTAAATACAATGATTATTCAAATTAAAATTAAATTAAATTAAATTAAAATCAAATTAAAAAAAAATTCAAAATTTATTGCTTGTTTATCCTTGAAAATAGATTTTATTACATGGGAGTTTTTTGTTTTTTTTCTCCCTTTCAAAAATTCAAAATTTAAGTAGTATATGACTTAGTGTAGGGATCACAGAATTTTGAAAATGTGCACACAATTCACTTTTCCCCATAGCACGTCATACGCAGTTTTTAACTGTTTTTGACGTAAAATAAAATAAAAAAAAAATTTAAAAAAAAAAATAAAAAAAATGATATATGGGCCTCTGTACATCGAAACATCCACAGTATAAAGAGATAAAATATTGATAGTGTATTGCAAACGTGATCATAATTTTGTGTTTTATTGTGCAATATTGAACTTTAATGTCATGTGTGTCTAATTATCCTTTTTATTAATTCAAAACATTGGCGCAAATATATAATATGTTCCGAGTTGGGTCAATAAAATAAATTCAAATGTGCTATATCCATATCGTAATTTGTGTAAAACTCTAAGAGAAAGTTAGATGACATTTTCGGTATAATTAGAATTAAATATAATTTCAAGATGAAAGAAGGAATGAAAACTTAAAATCACACAGCAGCCCACAGCATTTATTCATTGCATTAAAATTTTCAACGACAAACTAATCAGATATTGCCAGTACTTGTATAACTTAAATTTATGTTCTGGAAGCTTTGAAATTTACACTTGGAGAAGGAAATAACATTCTGTTACATGTGATTTCAACGTCTGTTATGACATTTCAAGAACATTTAAAATTTTCTTTTGATGTTCAAAATTAAAAGTAAATCAAGTTCTAATAAGTAAAGAGCACTGAAACAATGTAAAATACCCACACAAAAAGTGCAATTAAATATAGCTTATTAAAAGCTCATAAAGCAAATTGCGTTTTGTTTCAACACCAAGGGAAATATTTTCCTTTGGCGGTACATATTCACGTCATATGGTCTGGACATTTATTCCTCAAAAATAGAAGTCCCTTTTGCCCGAGCTTTACTGAACTCAGAAACTTTAGAACTCCAGTTTATCTCCAGAAGACAGCTAATTATAGAGAATTTAATGAACGAGTGCGAGAAATTAAACGTATTTGACGTCAGATAAAAGCATTAGAAAGAGAAAATTCAGTGAAATGTAAAAGAGGAGATATTTTGAAATTCCAATGGGCTTCATGAATTCATTTATTGCTTTCAAATTCCATTTCCAATCCATGATTTGATCAACTTTGAGTAATTGATAATGTTGCCTTTCATTTAGCTCCTTGAAATAGGAAAACACGGAAATTTTTAATTTCCAAAATAGTTATTTTCGTACTTTATTAAATGCATACTATTTCCTTAATTAGAACCGAAGTTTTCTCGAATAAGTTTTATCACGAAAATGTGTCTTTTTGGCCCCTTGAAAAAAAATTCATTTCTATGGCTATCCTCTTTGTCATCACAGGTCAATCTATATTACTAAGTTTCAAAGCGCTCGGAGATCAAAAGAAAACTATGCAGTCTCCAGCCATATGAAAGGTGTATTTGGTTTGGTTAGATTCCCAGAAATTTGCAAAAAATCCAAAAGCAATGAAACAATTCAAATTCTGACAAAAAATGCAAATTTTTGATTGTGTTATTTTGCCTTTCCTCGTAATACATTCTCATGCTCCGTGCAATATTTCTTTCAGCGACAGCAACGACCCAAGGGAGAGTCCACCTATTATAGTACTTTCTCGCTTCCGAGTAGAGAGAAAGTTATGTAATGCTCCGCGAAATGACGGCGAATTTTTGGCAGAAAAACTCTTATTACAGGGCCCTCGTAACGAAAAAGTGGTTAAATTCAGTTAATAAATTTAGAAAAAATCCTCTAACGTGTGGTGTAACCAGAATCCATCTGAGCCTTTGATACCGAAAAATCGCATGATAGCGAAACGTCTGTCCGTCCGTGGATCTATGAACAATGCTAGAGTTAAACCGTTCAGCAGATTTTCTCCAGAACTGATAATTACAAATCTATTTGACTGATGTCGCGGCCCCTTGAATTTGAAACCGATATTTTAATTTTGGGATGTATTTTACATGAAGCCTCTGGGACATTTTCCAAATTTTCAAAAACCATGACTCCTTCGTTTTTGATTAAAATTTGTTGTAGGATAGTGTGAAGAACGTTTAAGAGAATGGTGCAGGTCTGATGTTTGTTGAAAAGCCTGATTTTTCATTCATTCATTTGTATTACATATTTACATCATGTACACTACATACACTTGCACTTCCACGCCACGGCACCGACTGAGTTCGTGCCGTATTCGTCCATGGTCCGTGGCGTATTCGCCCTTGGGATTGTGTGGACGCTGCCTCCAGGCTCAGAAACGAAGGTGCAACTGCGGGCGCTCTTTCGATTTCCACCGGCTTAAGTGGCTCAGGGTATCAATTGATGTCACTGCAGTGCCTGCGACTGGGAGGTCCTTGGGATCGAATCCCGACGGTGGCACGATTTTCCACACTGCAAACATAGCAAGGTCGAGTTCAGCTGTCGTCAGGAGGAGACCACGCGTGATCTGTCCTTCCTCTTCCTTGTCCTATCCTCACCTCTTACACACACTAACACTAACATGCAGTACGCTACCACACATGCCGGGAGACCGGTCGGGAGCTCAGAGCTTGTCGTAGGTGGGGTGATGCCCCGCTAGTGGGAGATACCTGGTTGGAGAAGAAAACCGCAAGCTGACTAGATCGGCGCCGGATCTCGTCGATAAAAAACATACTACACTTACAGGAGTAATGACCTTAGCGATTGACGCGCCCGGAATCACTATATATTCAATCACTCAGTTCACGTCACGGCACTGACCGAACCAAAGTGTCCGTGGTGAATTCGGCCTTCATTGCGGGGGGGATGGGGGGGCGTGGACGCCGTCTCCAGGCCGAACCGCGAGGTCTCTTTCGATTTCCGGTCTGGAGAGCAGCGCCCTCAGCCAGCGCACTGCCCCCGCCGCCGCCGCCACGGAACCAATTTCGCTCGCCGACTCACTTTCACGAAGAGGGCGCCTCGCCGCCGGAAGAAATAGCGCGGGATTAGGAAGCGGGCGCCGAGAAAATTACTTGTCGCTCGCTCATGCATTGGGCGGCGAGGAAATGAGGCAGTCAGAGAAAAGATCATTTAGAGTGTTAAACAGAAGTAGATGGGGGAAATAAATATTCTTTGCAATAGTTGTAAGATCATTTGTTTGGACTGAAAGTATCAATACACATAACCCAATTTAAGGTTAATTTTATTTAGTCATGGTTGTTAAATTTTATTATCATGTCTTGATTCCATCAAGCTTTTTAAAAATATTTTGATGAAGATTATATATATATATATATATATATATATATATATATATATATATATATATATATGTGTGTGTGTGTGTGTGTGTGTGTGTGTGTGTGTGTGTGTGTGTGTGTGTATGCGTACAAAAAATGGTCTAAAAGTAATTGTAATATCAATAATGTAGATAATTGAGCCGTTATGAGCAAAAGTGGTGTAAGTCAAATTTTGGAGGATCTGCCTTAGATGCACTGGTGGTTTTAACGTAGCTCCATCACGGGGTAAAATGGTGTGTTAGACCTCAACATATCTTCGCTAGAGGCCAGCACAGAGCAGAAGTTGCCAACAAGTTGCTCACGCTGCTGCATGCAATTGTTCTGGAAGTTACAGATGGGACAAACAGCAGCTTCCAGGGGCCCCCAAAAAATAGCTTCTTGTTTATCTGTACCCATAACAGGAGAAGAAATTCGGAAAATACACTTAATCGCTTTTCGTGATACGTTCACAGGCCAAAATAGCAACTTCAAATTGTTCTCATTTAGATGAAAATTGTTACAGACAAAGCCAATAATTTAAACATTACTAACCACAAAACAAACTTGGCAAAACTCATTTATGAAAAATGGCTTCGATTTTGGAAACAGAGTAAGTTGGCAAAAATTAAATTCATTATGTTCCCTCTAACCAAATAATACCATCCACTCAGCTTCAGAAGGAAGAACAATACGTGAAATTGCTCAAGCAGATTTTAAGTTTGCTTTTAAGCTTGAAAAAGCAATTGTGAGAAAGATTAATAATGCAGGAGCCAAAGTAAATTGGCAGCAAATACAATGGATACGGTTCGTTAGAGAAGAACCTAATAGTAGCAACTCGTCGTTGTAGCAAAAAAAGACGTGATTGAACTTCTGCAATATCTACCTTCAGTGCACCACAATTCTTTCAACTTACTAAAAACTTTCCTTGTTTAGTAAGATATGGGACAATTACAACAAGTTCAAGATGAGGAGCCTGCTACCTCAACTGACGTGTCAACAAAGTGAGCATTGCTGACTTACCCATCACCAAAATGCATATTCTTAGAGGTTAAATGTAAAACTTGTAATACCAGTAAACAAACCATTGTTTGCTATGGTAACTAATTATAATTTTCAATTTATAAAATATCAAAACAGAGTATAAATACATTGAATACATTGTTCTTTTATGTTTTGTATTAATTTCATTCTATTTCCCTATTTTTTATCACATTCATACCGCAGACGAAAACTATGTATACCAATTGTCTGAGAGTCATAGTTTTCAGAAACGGTGTGTGCAAAAGTGGTGTAAGTCAATGAAACAGTTTTGGCTAAACCATTACTTTTTTAAAAAAAATCGGTGCGTCCTTAATCTTTCTTATCGACGCAACGCGTCTCTTCGTCCCTGGTTGAGCGTTGAGGGCGGACTAATCCTCCATGATATCTATTATCAAGCGCCCTCTGTATTGCAGAGGGCGCTGTATTTTTTTATATGTCTCGTCTCGTATAGTCAGTTGTCAAAGAGGGCAGCCAGGTAGCATCTCCGCATACGCACCTCTTACTCTACGCGCCCCTGCGTCACTACCCAGCTGCCAGAATTGGGAAGGTATTAGGAAACGGATAGGTACTTAATTATCAAGCAATGCTTCAGTCCAAAATATCTGCAGTAATCTAAAAAAAATCTTCTTAACACGTTCATAACACTTTTGGTAATTTATTTCGAAGTATTACAGTTTTACAGCGTGTTTCATTTACACGTCATTTTCCGGAGTGTATGTTTTTTGACTTACACCACTTTCGCTCTCACCAGCTCGATTATTTTCTAACTGCAAATATTTTCTTCGTCGTTTTTTAGTCGTTTGCAGCTAACATTTCACAAAATGTAATGTGATGTAACATAATTACAAATATTTATATCTTATTGGGTTAACGTTTGTTATTGATTACGTAAGTGCAAAAGAATAAAAAATATTACAATATTTCTTAGTTTGATACACAATATTCATTTATGTCTTATAGAATCATAAAAACAAAATCAATCAATGGTGCTTGTTAAAGATTGAACTTACTGTATCAAGCTAAGAAATATTGTACTATTTTCTTTCCTTGGTATTTACGTAATCAATAAGAAACGTCGATTCAATACGTTTGTATTTACGTGCCTCTGAGTTCCCCGTATATTCAGATCAAGCTCGTCGGAGGCACATTTCATAGCCAATGCACGAAGAGTCATTTTAAGATCTACCTGCGCCCTCCAGTTACACACAAAAATCCAACAAGGAAATTCTTATTACGTGTATTCTAAATTGAAAGGGGTCCATTGTATCTACTTGCTTCTTTCTATGAAATAACCATGCATTAAACAGAAAATGCCCCTTTATTTCAATGTAAGTAATGTAATATTTATTTTCGTTTTCGTCGCTTCTTGTAACACCCTCCGTAAATTCATGGGAGTTCCTTTAGAGGGCGTGGCATTACAATTCTCCGCTTCTCAGACGCATTCAATTAAAACTCTTTGGAAATGGGATTTGTACTGTTTGCAGAGGAAGTAGTGTTACAACAGCATTATCATTATATTTACTTAAAACAACTTTGAATTCTTTATTGATGACCACTTCAAATTTCCAAACATTTAAGAGTTTATTTTGTGGAGGAAATATGCCAGTAGGTTTTCTGTTACGGTGCGAGATCCGCTGCAGATATACACCGCGTATACCGTCGGTATACTTAATCAATGGAAGTGTATAAGAAATATTTCTTAAGTATGGTAATATTCTAAAAGGTTATTGAGATTTTGAAAGCTGTAAAACAGTTGCGAAAAAATAACTGTTTTGCTACCGAGAGCCAGTAAGTCTTCTGCATCCCGTAAGCGCTATGAAGTGCGTTAGAATGACAAGTTTCAACAGTTCTTAATGCTGCCCAGAGAATTCTCTAGGGCAGGGGAAGGCTCTACATTCCAGCCGCGATAACCTAGGGCTCCTCATGTTTCAAGGGCGGGGAGAGGGGAGGATGCGCGTCTGGACGGTCGGCAGGCATTGCAAAATATTGCGGTGAACAGTCCTTCTCTGGTCGTTCGTAAGTTACGCTTCTCTTACCTTTTGGTGAAAATGAAGTTTGTTAATGATCCACAAGTTAATAGTTTGTGTGCTTGTCTCAGAAAAATTATTAAGGACCGGATTTCATAGTATTACATACGGGAATTATTAAGGACGGGATTTCGTTAGTCTACATTTCATAGTAGACGGGATTTCGCAAAAGCTCAAAATAAAAGACAACGATAGAGGTAGCTTTCATAAAATGCGGTATACTTAAAATAATGTTCAGGATTCGCCACAGGCAGATATATTAAGTTTTTCCGTAGAATGCGACGCAATAGATGAATTGACACCGGAGGGATCACTTGCAGAAGCAACACGACCTTTATAAGTAGTCTCCAACTGAACAAACGCCTGGAAGTTTCTTTCTCGTACACTTCTTCCAAATTACCACCATATTAAGTTGATAGCATTTTACGACCAAGTGGCTCAATAAGACACATCTTCATTCAACAAACAATCTTATACATCTGACAGAACATCTTCATCACTAAAATATCAATTTAATAGAGAGAAAGATTTCTAAGAAAATGCAGTGTTGAGTTCAAACATTTTCTGTTAACGCATGTGCCTAGCGTGCCTGCACTGTAATATAACATTTATGAATAATAGCAAATGCCTAAGATAATGCCATTGTGGCATCTAGAATTTTAAGATTCTAGATAAGATGTGCAGTTGATCAAATAATAAGAAATTTCATTGAACAATCTAAATAGAATCATCACAATATTACCATCGCTACGAGCACATAGCTATCCTCGCAAGAATATAAGAAAAACTTGCCATTATGTGCCAAAACATGTTTCACAGAAATTTCCAAATGCAAAACTTGACATCTTCTTGGAAATAACAATGGAAAAAATGTTATTTCATAAGGTCCAATACATTAATGCAACACTTAAAGGGTTTATAGTGAACTAACCTAACATACGTACCGTTTGAGCCAACGTTAGGCAGATAAGGGCAGATGTAATAAAAAGTGAATTTTTCTACATAGATTCCACATTAGTATTCGGATAAAACCCTTCTATTACTTACAAAAAGTCATAAAAAAACGACTGAACTGTTTTAATCACCAAAAGCAACCAATCAAAGAACCGCTCAAAAACCACCCGTTTCCAAGAAAACACCTCCACAGGTATAAAGCAATTTAAAAACGACCGTCGATAAGACCAATCCTAATATATGCGACCACCTTTCTGCTCTCCCAATTAATTTAAATTACAAATCCCATCGCTTATCGCCTTCGCCAAGTTCCTATTTGGCCGGAGAGGGCACGCAGCCGCAGCGCGTCATGCATATTCAGGCCACGCAGCGTCGTCAGCGATCCCCCGCTCCCCCGCCGCCCGCGCCGCCACTCCGCCACGCCCACTCGCACACACCGCCGCCCCGTCCTCACCGCGCTCTCTTTCTAGGCAACGCCCAGGCGCCAGCCCGCTCGTCTGTCCGTCTTCACCTCCTTTCTAGACGCTCCACATCACCACTTCAGATTATACCGGGAGAGGTGGCTCAGTGCATCAACTGATGTCACTGCAGTGTCTCTGACCCGGAGATCCTAGGTTCGAGTTCCAACGGTGGCAGGATTTTCGACACTAGCCAGAGAGCCACACCAAATTCAGCTACTATCTGGAGGAGAATTCGAGCGGCCGGCTGCTCCGGTCGGTAGTTTTCCGAGGATTCTCCGAATAACACCAGGCGAATGCCCGTACAGAACCCAAACAAACGGGCTATGGTCCGCGCGCGATCTTTCCTTCCTCTTCCTTGTCCTATCCTCATCCACTTACTCTAACATACACTACACTACTACACATGTCGGGAGACCGGCTGGGCGGTGCCCGCTGGTGGGAGATGGTTCAGGAAAACCCCGCTAGGTCGGCGCCGGATCTCGCTATCAAGCGGTGGAAGATCACGTTCATCTCGCAATGAAAAAGCATGCACTACACTTATGGGACGAATAACCTCAGTAGTTAATGCTCCCGGAATTACTATCAATCAATCAATCACTCAGATACTTCCTTCAGACGTGCCCACGCCGTCTCACCATCTCACCATTACGTTATCGCTCCGCCATCCTCTCCGTCACCGACCTTCAGACACCATCATCTATATGGAACTCACCCAGACGGCATCATATCAAAGCATCTCGCATTCTTAATGTCACTCCTCTTACATCCCCGAAACTCACGCTATCTCACGTCGTCACCCTCCCCGTCTCCATCGCCTTTCTAGACCAGGCCCTGCCACCACCCCGCATTCTTACCGCCCTCCGGCCGCCCGCGCAACCATCCCGCTGCCCTCTCTGCCGCCGTCCTTATCAGCTTTGGTGCACCACGCCCCGCCATCACCTCAGATTCTTCCTGTCGCCCCCTCATACGCGCTCTCGTCTCGCCACAAGCTCCGCGGCAACCCTCCCTGGTTCCTTTGCCTTTCTAGACAATGCCCAGCCGCCGTACCGCATACTTACCGCTGTCCACCATTGCCCCTGCCGCTCCCCGATTGATTTATTGATTGATGGTTAGTGATGATTGATGATTAGGGCTAAACCATTAACACCGTAAGTGTTGTTCAATCTCGCAATCAAATGTTCAATCTCGCCACCAAGGCGCAGCCCCTAACAGCTTTTTCCCGCGCGGCCACCCACTATTAAGCGCTTACTTTCACCAACCTCTCACAAGTCGCTCTCTGTGCATGCCGGCACGCTTCTACACTTCGGAAACTACTACAAAAGGGCAATAAAATCATTTAAAGCGTCTTCCGCGCAAACCGCCGTTCGCACGGGCCCACGCCCGCCCAGTACAATGACCGCCGCTTCTCGGCGTCGCCAGATGGGGTTTAAGCCCTCATTAGGGCTGGGCTACCCCGGCACACGGGGCCCTCACCCCATCACTCGCTACCTGACAAGCAACCAAGAATATGTACAAACATTTCTGGGAATCGCTTCGGGCCTCCCTCGCAAAAATAAGCCCGTCAATGTATCTCGCCGACAAAGGTGCACTGCCGGCGCGCCGCTCCCGTTCCTCGGCCACCTGCATGCCAGATGCCTCAATTCCGTTGAAATCTCAAATACAAACGGGCCGCCATCGCGGGCACCCCACGTGCCACCGCCTTTGCTCCCAAACGCCGCCAATGTCACGTGACACTCCCCCCCGAAGGCACATCACGAATAGGGAGCCGATCGCGGGCACTCCAAACTTTCCCGCCTTACCATAGGCCCAAGTCACAGCCACGTGACTCTCCCCTCCAAGGCCTCAATCACATCCGCAATAATAAATACTGCGACTTCGCTCACAACGGAGACTACAAACACAACAACAAACAGAAAACGGAGACAACAAACAGAACAACGACAGACAACAGGAAGAACAGACTAAACAGAACTTCTCTAACTACATTGCTCCGAACTTGTCAAACTAACTTGCAAAACTCATCAAGGTCGACTGTTCCTGCCTCGCCTATCAAGGCGATTAGTACGGCCATATCTAACATGCCTCAAATTCGTGCCACTCGCGGGCCGCAGCCGCCACTTGGCCGAATTCACGGCAAACTCCACCAACAGCTCCGGTCATCTGAGTCCGCGCCCATGCCAGTTTGCACCACCGAACTGCCTGGAGCCTACCTCAGCCCGGACAGCGACACACTCAGCCGAATGATTTGGGTTGGTGCCTTCCTTGCTTCAAACTGTAAGTAAGCTGCCAAGTGTACTTCAAGAAAGAAGAGCAATCATTAACTTCATAAACTTTCAATAGTCCTCCGGCTTATTATAAACAAAAATCAATTGTACTCATAATTATTATGCAATTAAATTTATTTATTCTACTTGCATATTATCTATCATTGCCCTAAAGGCAAACAATCCCCTGAAACCCGTTCTGATCCCCGTATGTAGTCGCACTCGCAGCACGGCACCTCCCAGGCTGCATCTGCTACAAGTGTAGTGCATGTTTTTCATTCGAAGATGGCAGTGATCTTTTCCCGCTGCACCAGGCGAATGCCGAATAGCACACATGTCGAGAGTAGCACACAGCACAGTGACAACCCAGTGAACACACACACACAACACAGTCGCAACACCAGACGAATGTCGGCGCAGTATTCTAAAAAACAGGCAACAGACCGTGCGCGATCTTTCCTTCCTCTTCTTTATTTTATCCCCACCCATTACTTACCCACACTGGCATTCACATGACTTCACTACCACAAATGCCGGGAGACTGGCCGGGAGCTTAGAGTTGGTCTCGGCTGGGGCGGGGCCCCATTGATGGGAGATACTTTGTTGAAGAAAACCCCGCTAACCGACGGTAGCTCAGCGCCGGATTTCGCCACACAGTGGGAGAAGGCAATCGCCACATCCCGAAAAAAAACAACCACGCACTACACTTACGGGACTAATTATGTTGACGCGCCCGGAATCACTAACAATCAATCAACTCTTCTCTTCCGTTACTAGTCGTTCCACAATTCCGTAACTCCGCGTCGCCGTTATCTCGCCGACTACAGCATCGTCCCGGCACGCCGGCCTCTCCGTCCCAAACTTCCCTATCACTTCTCGTCTCCCGCGCCCCCGCCGCCCGCGCCACAGCTCACACCGTGACTCACCTTGCCAATATCCGCCAGTCCACACTGCCTCCCCACAGCGTTCACCGCCACCGCATCGCTGCCCAAAAGCCGAGGCTTTGCCTCCTTCACCTCCTCCGCCGCAATTACAACCGTCGCCATCTACGTACCATGATATCCGTCTGTTCCGCTGTCCTGCTCTGTCGCTCCACCAATCACGCCACATCTCTCACGGACCTCGCCACCGCTCTTATGACCCCTGTCGTATCCGCCTCCATCAGCGGCTCACTCTCCTCACCCCGGCCGTGTCCGCCAACCCCGACGCCGCAGCAATCTGCCATTGCCCGCGCCGCTCCCGCTATGACCGCCCCAACTGCCTCTCTCGGTACCACCGCCAACGTTTTCTCCGCCATTGCTGTTTTCGGCTCCATCTGAGCCACCGCCTACAGCATCTCTTCCATCACCGTCTCCGCCTTCGCCACCGCCGTCGTCTCCACCACCTTCTCCATCGTCACCTCCATCATCGACTCATATCACCTCCGCTACCGCCTCCACCTCCTCCTCCGAATTTGCCTCTACCACCACCGTCTTCACCGCAGACGTCACCCCCACCTCCACCACCCCCGCCGACTCCACCTCCAGCGCAGCCACCCCCACCACCCCCGTTGTCGCCTCCGCCACCGCCTAGCCCATCTTCTCCATCATCGACTCCACCACCGACTCAGATATCGCCTCCTCCTCCGTCTTTATCTCCATCCCCCTCCCCACCTTCACCACAGACCTTGCTACCGCCTCTATCACTACCACCACCTCCAACTCAACCTTGAGCATAATCACTCTTACTATCTCTTTGCCTCCACCACCACCACCGCCTTCTCCGCAGTCTTCGCCGCCTCCACCTTCGCCTCCATCACCTCTTTCACCATCGCCTTCACCACCGACTCGGATACCACCTCCACCACCGCCACCGCATCCATCGCCCCTCCGTCACCGCTGCCCTACCCCTCCACTCACGCCCCTTGATCCGCCCCGCCACTCGTGCCGCCCCGCCCTGCAGGCTGATCGCAAAATCGTGCACGTGCGCGGGATCCCAAGGCTTCCCATCGGACATTCGCTTGCGCATAAATCACATCGCAGCCATCCGCTCTTTAGGCTGCTCGCAACGCCAGCGATGGACTCATGGGCGATTGCTGAAAGCTTCATTTCAGATGGCGAATTAATAGGACATTTACTAATAATTAATATACGTGTACCATAAAATATCAGCAGAAATCAGCAGGGGTAATGATTTAGTGAGTCTCATCTACAAGGTCTCTTTGTCTGTTTTTCCTAAACAAATTTGCATTAAACAAAGAAAGATCATAATACACCCTGTAATGAAGCTACGCTTTATTTCCATGATAATTCTAATCAATTCCGGTGACCTCATTTAATCACATGGACACTAAACTATTGTAAAGTAGATCGTGCTTACTGGTTCCTAAGACTTTCACGCAAACATTTCACGGCTCATGCATGAGATCCAGTCACCCATTTCTTCGGCACAGGAAATATTAATAGAGACTGAGCACAGGATCTTAAAATATTTTTTAAATAAAATTTTAGAGTAATTCATAAATGTGAAAAAATAATTCATTTATAATTGGAAAAGTTGCAGTTTGTTTTCATATTTATTTTCATTACATGCTCAATATTTAATTGTACAGTAAAACCTCATTAACACAAATTCTTAGAGACCAAAATAGAGTTCGTGCTATAAAAATTCGTGTTATCCGAATACTTTAAATGTTCGTATTACCGTAATCCTTGGCCGGAACCAAAGTTTTGTTCGTGTTTCGGATAAATGCGTTTAAGCAACTTTCTGCTCACGAGGATTTATTGTAACTACATATTTTCAAGGTGTAGTCTTATTTATATCTTGAATCAACTCGTACCTGCTTGTGAAGCAGGCGCACCCAGCGAGAGGCTGTTGATTTTCTAATTTAAAATTTCTAATTTAAAATTTTCTAATTTATTTATTAATTTGTTAGCCATTCTTAATGCGATTAGATGTTAAGATAAACAAATTTTTATACATGTATGTATTTGGCATTTTAAGATCAGATTAACCTGATTTTTGTCAGCTAGCTGTGTTCCCAGACGTGGGCCCTGTTTTTATATATTAACGGCGCCTGTGGAGGCCTGTAGCGCACACAACAAAACAATAATATATAATGGATTAGTTTACATTTGTATTGTATAATTTGTTTAAAAAATACTTAATATGCCTGTAATAAGTAATATACTTCAGCTTTCGGATCAATGACCCCCATCTCGATCAGGTTTTTCGCCAGTTTCCCTGATCCATTGAGCAAATGCTGAGATGGCCCCTTGCTTTGCTTCTGGACATAAACGTAGCTTCACTATGCATATTGGTAGAGGTCTCCTTTTGCTTGTAGTGGTAATATCCGCGCACGTTTTCTTGAGCTCTCGCTTCGCTAGTTGAGAGAGGAGTGGGAAGTTTGGTTATTTTCACAAAAGGAATTTTCTATCAAATTTTTAGTTTGTTTTCCGATGCAAAATAGTTTGTATTACACGGGAGCAAACATT